>JAXIVJ010002637.1:0-65000 GCA_036785665.1 Chirona hameri | reverse complement strand
CGCTACGATTTGCATCCCCAATGTCATTTCCAAAGTTACACCCCTGCTGGTGGCAGGTGCCAGATGTCCAGCCGCTTGGTGGCCTCCGTGCTGCTCTTGCACTTTGGAGACGTCCAGCCGCTGATGGTGTCTCCGGCCAGGTACAGCTCGATGCACTCCTGCAGCGAACAGCAGCTCGACCTAGCAGGCATAGGCACCGAGAGGTGTGAAACGTCTCGAAAACGTCCCGAAAAGCCTTGATTTCATGCGGCAAACTATGAATTATTGGCTATGAGTTCCATCAAATTAACGTTACTTTTGTAAAGTCTTAAAAGGAATGTTTCACCTTTGTATAAGTTTTCAACTGAGATAGCCATTTTCTTGGGCCGTTATAAAAATGTATAAATTACTAAGGCCATTTTCCCCAAAACTTAACCGTTTTTAAGCAATTTAATTTACCATTTGCAAAATGACTCCGGGCTGGTGCAGCCGCTGATTGGCTGACAGCTACTTTTTCAGCCAATCTCACTTTGTCAGCCAATCAGCGGTGTCTATAGCTCAATAATGACGTCATTCGCCCAAATCTAAAAACTTAATTTGTATAAAGTTAAGTGACTTTTCGAGTCAGAAGCACTTACTTCATATTTTATACTACAACCAGCGTATATTTGAAAACTTTCAGAAAGGTAAAACATTCCCTTTAAAGGGAATGTTTCACCTTCCTGAAAGTTGTCAAATATACGCTGGTTGTAGTAGAAAATATGGGTAAGTGCTGCTGAAAACGATGACGATATTTTGCACTCAAAAAGTCACTTATCTTTATACACATTAAGTTTTTAGATTTGGGTGAAGGACGTCATCATTGAGCTATAGACCGCCGCTGATTGGCTGACCGCCGCTGACCGCCGCTGGTCAGCCAATCAGAATCAGCGGCTGCACCAGGCTGGAGTCATTTTGCAAATGGTAAATTAAATTGTTTAGAAACGATTAAATCTTGGGAAAAAATACCTTATTAATTTAGACATTTTAATACCGGCCCAATATAATGGCTATCTCAGTTTAAAACTAATACAAAGGTGAATCATTCCCTTTAACCCGTACTTGACCGGGGGGGATATTGCCCCCCCCCCCCCTGACGAAGTTTAGCGATAACTCAAAACACAATGGAGCTATCAACGTGAAACTTTGTATACCTTCTCCCACATCAACTTTACATCTTGTCCCGGCATTCACTGGGGTCATCAGCCAACCGCCATTGACTGGGGGGGGGGGGGGGGGGGGGGGGCTTTAAACGTCCCCTGGTTATCTTCCGAACCGAACCAATGATCGCAGCGAGACGCGCAAGGCGGCATTCGAAAGCTCTTAATGTTATGAATCTAACAACATGCTCAAAAATTTCAAAGTGAGGTCAAATGTCAGACCACGGTCAGGTCAAAGGTCAAAATCGACATATTTTAGTTTATGGGCCATACTTTCCAGCAAAAGCCATCGATTACGACCATGATCACCCAAAGTGCTGCCAAAGGTATGCTACACATCCCGCATGGACTAAAGTGAGATTGTTGACAAAGGTCAAGGTCAAGGCCAGGTCACATAAATTCACTATGCGCAAAATATCTACGAAAGTCATGCACCACATGTTTGATGGGTAATTTGCCACGTATAATTCGATAGTGATAGTCATTTTACCACTGAATTCATTTACGTGAAGTTATTGCCAAGTTCAGGTCAAGTTCAGGTCACTGAAGGTCAAAATTTGAAATTTATCAATATAAATATAGAAGGCATGTTTATGGACCAGTTTTTCTCAGGAATATGGTGCTGGCATTCATTTGTGTATCTGGTTAATAAAATCCAAAAAACGTAATTTCAAAATATGACGTCATGAGTTACCCATACTTTAGATGTCATGTCAGTCAAAAATAGAGATATCTGTTTTAAATTTGGTATAGTAGTTGCTTAGGTATAGTTCTCTGACATATCTCCTGGTTTTTGAATATTTTTGAAAATTTTGAATTTGTGATAATTCCCCCCACAATTTTTTTGTTGGAAGGGTGGGGGTCAAAAACTAAAATTTTCACAAAATCTGAGATAACTGGTTTGCAGCCCTTGCAATTTCCTATCTTTTGACGTTTTTCGATTGCATTTTGCTTGAAATGTGGCATTCTTGAAACCTGGCAAAGTTGAGCTGATTTTGGTGTAAAACTCGTGTGTAGTGACGTAACTAAATTCGCTATAACTCGAGAGAAAAAAAAATCGACGAAATTTCTTCATTTTTACACACAAGACGTATCAATGATTTATAAGCACGTACCCGGAGTTTCACGTTGATAGCGCTATTAGTTTTTCAGCTATTGCGAGAGAAAAAATCATCAAGGGGCGTTAAACGCCCCCCCCCCGTCAATGGCGGGTTATGTGCGAAAATGAGGCAATTTCGTCGATATTTTTGTTAATATAGCAAATTTAGTGACGTCACAACACACGAGTTCTACGATCAAATTCACTAAACTTAAACAGGCCGTACAAATGCCACTGTTTGAGCAAAATGCAATAAAAACGCCAAAAGATAGAAAATCGCAAGGCCGGGTACCTTCTTATGGTTGCAGAAATATATAAATTTAACCATTTGCATACACGAACCATACAACATGGCTATCTCGGATTTTTGCAAATATTGTTATTTGACCCCCAAAAGAAAAATATTTTTTTCCTGAGCAATGCCCACAAAATCGAAATTTTCGAAGATGTTAAAAAAACGGAATATATGCAAGAGAACTTCATATGGACAATACCAAAACCAAATTTAAAAGCAATATATTATTTTTTTGAATGACTTATCGCTCCCTAAGTACGAGTAACTCATGACGTCATATTGTGAAATTGCGTTTTTTGACTTTTATTGACATGATACAGATACATAAATGCCAGCACTGTATTTCTGAGACAACACTGGTGTAGAAACATGCTCTTTATATTTATATTTATCAATTTCAAATGTTGACCATATGTGACCTGAGCTTGACGTTAACTTCACTTAAATGAGGGCAGATGGTAAAATGACCATAACTATTGAATTATACGTGTAAAATAGGCCATACAACATGTATTGCATGACTTTCGTAAATTGTCTGCGTGTAGTGACCTTTTGTAACCTCGCCATGACCCTGACCTTTGCCAACAATCTCATTTTAGCTCATGCGGTATATGTGTATTATACCTTTGGGAGGACTTTGGGTGATCATGGTTGCAATCAAAGGGTTTGGATGGAAAGTATGGCTCATAAACTCAGATGCCTCCATTTCGACCTTTGACCCAACCTTGACCTGATATGTGACCTCATTTCGAAAATTTCGAGTATGCTCGAGATGCGTCTTATTGAGAGCTTTCGAATGCCACGTTGCGCGTCTCGCTGCGATCATTGGTTCCGAAGATAACAAGGGACAATACCACCCACCCCCCCCCCCCCCCCCCGGTCAATGGTGTTCTGCCCGGTACCGCGGTCAAGCGCGGGTTAACCCTCGCCCTACGGGGGTCCTAAAACGACCCCCCCTGATATTTTTCTTGCATAAATTTTTACACATGCGGCGATCTTGCTGAAATTTTCAGTAACTGAGTTTACATCAAGTGTACGTATGCTGTACAAATTCCATTGCAATTGGTTAAGTACATTAGGAGATAATGATGTTTTGATGACGTCATGTTGGTGGAAAAAGATAAATGTTTGAAAAATCCTAGAAAACAACAGAGTTTGTAAGCAAATTGCAAACGCAATTCAGAAAAGATATAAAATGTCATTCTCTTTCAAATTGCAATCTCGGATTTTCAAAACTTTGGGTTTTTACCCCTAAAATGAACAGAAACAAGTTTTTTTTCATCACTACAAAATCAAAATTTTCAAAGATGTTAAAACAAAAACGGAATATATGTGAGAGAACTGAGTATGGACAATACCCAAACCAAATTTCAAAGTAATATCTCTATTTTTGACTGAGTGATGGCTCCCAAATGTAAGACATTCATGGCGTCATTTTTTTAATAACTTTTTGGGGCTTTTTTTGACCAGATACGAACAAATAATTACCTTTTCTGTATTTCTGAGACAAAACTGGTCTGGGAACATGCCTTTTTATTTACATTTACCCAAAAAATTATTTTGAGGTTTTCCGACAGAGCAAAATCGCTGTTCTCGACGTGGTCGATCGAGGTCATTCACTTGACCTGGAATGTCACTCGTTGACCCGAAACCTAAAAATTGCATACCGTTAGATTCCAAACATTACAGGCAACATGTTGATCTTACCGCGTTGCTCTATGTTGCTTGGTTTGGAAGTTAACAGGGGTCTTTTTAGGACCCCCCGTAGGGCGAAGGTGGGAAGGTGGGAACAGTAGGGCGAAGCTCCAGTAGGGCGAGGGTTAAGGGTAAATTTAAAATTCCAAAAACACAATTTTTTTTAATCATTTTTGGTCAGCCACAATTTGGCTCTAAGAACATGTAAATCACAATGGTCAGGTTCATATTCTTCGTTTTGAGACGGAGTGTGCACAATATTAACCCTCGCCCTGGTGGGGGTCATTTTGACCCCCTCTTGCGGTTTGTCAGAAATAGCGGGAAAACGGCGGCACGCAGCGCCGCTACATTTAGTACAGCTGTTTGCCCATCAATTACTCACATTGTGTGAAGAAAAAAATTTGACCTCAGGTCATCTCAGGTCAGATCACCAGGTTGCGTCAAGTGACCTTACCTCCAAAAAATTTGTGGTCGTGCCAAAGCCACAGTGTTTGTCCGAGATATTTGAAACTTACAGAATTGCATTAGATCATAATTACCTATAATTCATTTATCTCGTTTTTTTATATCGGTGCCCTAAGGTCAGGTCAATTTCGTGACCTCCCCATTATAAGTCAATTTGGGAAAATCTACAAATGCTTCCTATTCAGAGAATATGCATTAGATCACGCTAATTCTTTCATAATCATGCTATTTTAGCTCATTATTGATGACCCAGGTGCAATTGTTGTTCTGTGACTTCTGCAAAGTCAGCTAAGGTCATCTGAGGTCACCAGCACTTTTTGTTTGCCAATAACTCTGGATATAACAAAGATAAAGACGTGCAAATTATACCACTGTGATTGCTTCGTTAAGACGCATCGCCCCATAAGCAACATGACCTACATGGGTCACCCAAATGACTTTGACCTGAGGTTAAATTTTGAAATTGACGTTATCAGGTCACCATTAATATATTGCGAGGATCAAAGACCAAAAAAGTCCGAGCCTGTCCGCAACGTAATTATTTCACCTATTCTGATGCATTCGGTGTGAAAGGATCATTCAAACGTTTCAGTATCATAAGATGCTAATGTCTTGCATGTCAATCATACATTTCACGGTTCTCCAGTCGACTGATCTGATCTACACACGAACACCTGCTGATAGTCGCGTGCCATGCATAGCAGGCCATTCAATCAGGGATCGAGCGCGTCTCATCAAGCCACCGCATTGAAAAGGCGAGCCACCACCTTGAAAAAGCGAGCTCTGTGTCGGTATTTCGACAAATGCCGACAGAGAAGGGTATCCAATGTTCCCTGAGCCAAGTTCAAGGGCACATACCTGCCGTGTATACGATTTTTACTGTGGAATATGTGACCTAATTTCATAGAGTTAAGCATTCGCAAAATTTTAGAAGGAACTCATATATGCTATTTGATCGCTCTTCGAATTGCTGAAATACACTCGGTTGGCGATATTTGATCCTGGGAAGTCTGACGGTTTAATATTGACCTGTCGCTGGCCAGGTTGAGAGCCTGGCAGATCACTCACAATCTCGATGATTTGCAGGAGATCCAAACGTGGCACAGGTATGAATCCCTCTTTAGTTCCCCTACGCCATCTCTAAACCCGCTCATGCTCACTCTTGCCCACTCCAAAGGCAGATAATCTAGTTTATATCCTAATCACGATGTGTCACGAAATCGTTTTCGCCGTCATCGCAGCGGAAACGATTATAACCCGCCTGCGGTGACGCACGGACAATACTGCAGGGCGACACACAAGGCCAGATCCAGAAGATGGTTTGCAGGGGCAGCAGAATTCAGATATTAATTAAACAGAAACGTCATACCCCATGCAAAACGATCCGATTCGATGTTGAATAAATCGGTAAGCCCTGCTTTTGTGACGTGCATTGTTGGCGCTTACTCAGCCCTCAGTCGATGCCCCATGTTGGGCTGGAAAGTAACGAGAGCAGCTTGGTGTGCTCGGCCTTCGAGCTGCCGGTCAAGGTTGGGGACAGCCGGACATTTGAGGGACATATCCAGCTCACGGAGCTATCGACCCATCATCGTGCGATTGTTTCACACGCTACCAGCCGTTCACCGCCTGTAAACTAACCTTCTCTCTGGGAAAAGGGACCGCATTGTGTAAAAAGACCTCAATAAGCGATATCAGTCCAGGAATGTTAATCGATTCGTCGATGGTGATGATGATGATGTATTGATGATTATAATGATGTGGGCGTACCCGACAACGCAGACTTGAAACCTGGGAAAAGATATTCTTCGAAAGGGATGAGGTATCCAATCGCTTCACCACAACCATATATCACTTCTTCTCGGACCATTCTTTTCCATTACACCTCAATTCACAACGTCCTTGTCCAGTTTCCAAGAATCCATGAATCCTCTCATGCACTGATTCATGAGCAGGCCCCAAGCATCTAGTGAATCATACACGTCTGATGTGTCTGCAGCTACAGCAGTGTCGCACATACCTCATCCCTCTCACTCTTAAAACTTACCAGCTCCCCTGCTCCGAACTGCAGCAGTTCGAGCCGCCACATTACCCCTCATCATCGTGAGAGTCGGCACGCCGGCCGGCTATTCCCAGGCGATCCACCTCACGCTCGACACATTGGCGCGGCACGATACCGGCGCATGGTTGTGTCGGACAGCACCCCACCCCACCTCCCCACCGGGCCCGCCAGCTGCGTGCACGTGTCTTCACAGTGGCGTGTTGCAACTCGCTCAGCTCCCCGGTCCCGTGGACGGTGGACGGTACAATGGGCTGCATCTGTCTCGCTGTTCGACACGCGTTCACGGCAGGCGGGCAGAGAGGCCGGCGAACGCCGAACGGAGAGGCCGGTGAACGGGCAGCTGGGAGAGCGGCGGTACCCGTCCGCCGCCGCCGCCGCCGGCCGGTTCGCCTTGACTCACCGCTCTCAGCGCCCGCGTCTGCCGCCCGGGGCGGTGAACCGGGGCCGCGAGCCGGACCGGGCCGAGCCGGCTGCCACTCCACAGACTGTCCCCCGCACCGGCAGCACCATGGCCTCCTGTCGACTGGCCCTGATCCTGCTCGTCTGCACCGTTGGTGAGTGTCCGGCGATCTTATGGGATTCCATACAAATCGCATGCTATTTTTGTCTGTCAAAATTTCAATAGTTTTGAAAACGCATATTCCATGTTTATTTTTAAGACGAAGGTATAAGCAATGTCGGACCATTAAAGCGCGCCTATTGAGTCGGCAACCGAGAGAGTGTTTCTTAAATGTTCTTCTTTAATGTGAAAGAGCACTTAAGAACTTCGCTTAGAGTTGAAAATGACACGCCAAAATTTCGCATCGACTGTGTGGGCTGATTTACAACTCCCGGTCCTACCATAACATATCTATATTGCTGTCGTTATAAACGCAACAACTATAGCCAATATTGCCATGCCTGACTTGGCGTTTTAAATATCTGGGAGTAGGACATCAAGACCGGTCACCGGGAACTGTAATTTGCATGCGAGTGTTCCGTTGTCGACGGCCTCAAATCACTCTTATATAACCCCGATATGTGAGTGCTTGAAATAATTGAATACTAATTCCTTTCCCATCAGTTTGTGTTTGTGTGTGTCCCATCAGAGCGTGTTTGAATATTCTAAACGATAATCGACAAAGTTTACTAGAAAACTGGAATCTGCCATTAAAAATGAATTGGAATTTATACAATTTAAATTTTGTATTACCTAAATTGTATAAACTTTTACCCGTTCACCAAGTATTTGTTTCATATGCATTGTAATATACTTTCAACTAAATAATATTCCAAATGGAGCCGACATGAATCCATTTTTCATAAGAGCTATGTTTTTCTTAGATTGAACTTATTGTTTCATCTACTGATATTTCAATGACATATCTAAAGGCAAAACAATTGTTAACAATGAGTCCAGGACTACCAAGGCAGCCGCACACTTGGCCATTCGGCGCGCGATATCACTGCGACATTCAGCGATTCCGCGTTGTTCAGCCGCGGAAAAAGCTTGTCCGGACCAGCTTTTTCTACCGCGGCTGAAAAAGCTGGTCCGGTCGAGCTTTTTCCACGGCTGAACAACGCGGAATCGCTGAATGTCGCAGTGATATCGCGCGCCGAATAGCCCATGCTTACCGAAGAGAAGGACTGAGGACTGGACTGAACTGAATTGAACTGAAGGACTGAAGAGCATGGGCTATTCGGCCAGTGTGGGGCCGCCTTCAGAGAAGCCTACAAATGCGGCGTTTCATAATATGGACTGTTGTATACAAAGTGAGACACAATGTTTGTAATATCAAACTCCTATAATGTCTTAACACCGCTAACTTTTGTTTTACAAACATTGGCCATTGCTATAGTCTCAAGAAGCTGTGACATGCCGGCAAAGAAGCAAACAAACCCTATGAATATTTGAAGAACTTACCATTGATATTTTACTTTCAATATTTACGCAAGAAAATTGAAAATGTGCTTGTCCCACTTGCTTTCGAAGTTAACATGTGGACGAATCATCTGACTAAAACGGGCACTATTGATATTCAGTCATATTTCAGCCACACTTGCTTTTTGCTGTCACACAAGTTGAATGCTAAACCTACCTTAGCAATACAACCTTGACTATCGACTGCTCGGCGTGTGTGTTGCAACAATTCACTCGCAACGAACGACCTGCAACCAGTGGAGCCCTGGGTATCCATGCATACATACTTTTTTAGAGAACGTAAAACCCCTGCGTATTGCCGGCTGTATTGTTTAACATCCACATTCAAGGAACTGGTCTTACTGGATGCCCTTAAAGGTCACTGCGAGTCACTGGGGGGGGGGGGGCTTTTTTTAGCCCCCCCCCCCCCCTTAGGAATATTAAAAATATCTCAACAACTAATGCAGATATCGACGCCAAACTTTCAGTACCTTTCTGGGCATCATTTTTACACACAAAATGAAAGAATTTCGTCAGAAATTTATCGAGATATAGTGAATTTAGTGACGTCACTAAACACGATTTTGACACCAAAATCAGCCAAACTTTGCCAGGCCGTACAAATGCCGCATTTGAAGAAAAAAACAATCTAAAAACGCTAAAAGGAAGAAAATTGCAAAGGCTACAAACCAGCTATCTCGAAATTGCAATTTTTTTGTATATATTTTTAACCCCAAAAATGTCAACAAAAAATGTTTTTGAAAAAATGCTCACAAAATCACATTTTTCAAAGATATTAAAAAAACTGGAATATATGTCAGATAACGACATATGGGCAACTACCATACCAAATTTCAAAATTATATCATCTTTTTTACTGACATGGCATATAAAGTATGGGTAAATCATGACGTCATATTTTGAAATTGCGTTTTTCGGCTTTTATTGACCAGATACAGACAAATAAATGGCAGCACTGTTTTTTTTAGATACAACTGATATAGAAACATGCTTTTTTCATTTAAATTTATCAATTTAAAATTTGGACCTTCAGTGACCTGAACTTGACCTGAACTTGACACTAACTTCACGTAAATGAAGTCAGGTGGTAAAATTACTACCACTATCTAATTCTACGCGTAAAAACATCCACAAAACATGTGCTGCATGACTTTCGTAGATATTTTGTGTGTAGTGACCTTTTGTGACCTGACCTTGACCTTGATCTTTTCCAACAATCTCACTTTAGCTCATATGGGATATGTATCATACCTTTGACAGCACTTTGGGTGGTTATAGGCGCAATCGAAGGCCATGGATGGCAAGTATTGTCCATAAACTCAAATACCTCGATTTGGCGTTTGACTTAACCGTGACCTGACATGTGACCTTAATTTGATTATTTAAGTTTGCGTTATGTTTATCTCATTGAGCACTTTCGAATGCCGCCTTGCGCGTCCCGCTGCGATCATTGGTTCTGAAGATACCAGGGAGGGGCTACAAACCCCCCCCCCCCCCCCCCCCCCCCCAGTGAGTCGTGTTACAGAATATACCCCAGTGACCGCCGGGTTAAAAGGAATAGTTCACCTTTAAAGGGAATAGTTCACCTTTAACATGGGGTTTTGGACTGAGATAGCAGATTTGTAGAGCAGATCTAAAAATGGTTTGTGGTGAAAGAATTACCTCTCTACGTTAAGTAATTTCGACACAGGACTAGTGGACCCGGTTTCATGTCCTCTGTTCTGGGCCACGATCGGGACATGAACGCTCGCCGCAGGAGGCAAGTACACTCTCTGGCACGTAGTCTCTGATCACGACGCCTCGCTAATATCCGCTCAGCCGCCCGGGCGGCGCGGCGGCCCCTTGTCAGAGACTGTACTTGGCGTCAGGCGGAGCCAGAACGCCAGCTGCTGTCGTACGATTTCTCGTGAAATGCAAAGAGAAACTTACTTCTTTCTCCACATATATCCATCAGTTGTCCAAACTAAAGTCACGCTCGTAGTTTTGAGGTCAAGATACACCGTATGGTTGAATTTCAAGACAACTTTCAAGGTGACCTATTCCAGTGGCGGATCCAGAACGGGTGGTTTGGGGGCAAAATATAAAAAAAATCACACAATTCTGAAAACTCATCGGATTTCGCTTGCTTATGGATTTGTAGCTGATTTAAAGCTAACTTTCCTTAGTAAAAGTTGCTTAGATTGTCTTCTATATCAGGAAATGTGTCAATTTTGCGCCGATTTCAGGCGGTTGGGGGGGGGGGCAATTGCCCATTTTGCCCAACCGTAGATCCGCCACTGACCTATTCCCTTTAAAGGGAATGTTTCACCTTTCTGAAAGTTGTCAAATATACGCTGGTTGTAGTCGAAAATGTGAAGTAAGTGCTGCTGAAAACGATGGTGACATTTTTCTCTCTCGAAAAGTCACTTAACTTTATACAAATTAAGGTTTTTAATTTGGGATGTTGTCATTATTCTATAGGCCGCCGCTGGTTGGCTGACAAAGTGGGATTGGCTGACGAAGTGGCTGTCAGCCAATCAGCGGCGGCACTAGCTTAGACCCCATTTTGCAAATGGAAAATTAAATTGCTTAAAAACGGCTAAGTTTTGGGGAAAATTACTATAGTAATTTCGATATTTCAATAACGGCCAAAGACAATGGCTATATCAGTTCAAAACCAATGCAAAGGTGAAACATTCCCTTTAACGAATATATCTTCAAGCCATTCTTAGCTTCAGGAATCACCTTGGAGCTGCATTGATAACCACTCATTCTTCTTTGCATCAGTATGATACTTGTATGTCTTGAATTTAAACACATGATGGATTTTCTTTGAAAACTCGGCGATTGTCCGGAGTGAATACTGATATCATTTTTATCTCAAAGAGAAATGTTCCGTTTATTTTCAGTGGCGGTTCAGTCGCAGAGTCAGTTTCCCAGCAGTCGGTTCACCTCTCGAAGGACCAGCTCTTCTGTGAGCAGTCCGAAGTCGCCCAGAGGCCGGACCAGCTTCAGTCGCACCAACACCAATCAGGGCTCCATCCGGGGCCGCACCAGCACCAGTGAGAGTTCCTCCAGTGACCGCACCAGCGTCAGTCGAGCGAGCACCAGCCGGAGCTCGTCCCGCCGGCTGGGCTCGGGGCTCACCCAGACCACCGGCCAGGTGTCCCCTCCAGAGCTGGGGGGTTCAGCTCCGGCCGACCGACCAACAGCCGCGCCTCATCCTCCAGCTCCAGCTTCACCTCCCGTCGGAAGTCCAGCCGCCCGACCTCCAAGCCGTTCAGCCGCACCGTACCCACCAAACGTCCCTCCGGCTCCACGTTCAATCGCCAGAGAGCGTCGACCACCAAGTCCAACAGCCGGCCGACGTTCGGCTCCTCCAACCGACGCAAGACGACGACCAACACGCGCCCGTCGAGCTCGCGCAGCCCGTCCAGATCCGGCAGCAGCAGCAAACAGCCTTCGTCCGCTTTCAACCGGGGCAGCAACTCTGCCTCCAACCGGGGCAGTTCCTCCCGCACCCGGGCCCAAACTCGCCCCCTGACCGGAGGCAGTCCCTTCCGCGGCGGCGCGCAGAAGAACAAGCTTTTGAAGAAGGCGTCCACGGTCAACTTCAACTGTCCGGAGCCGGATGGTTTCTTCGCGGACAAGGGCCAGTGCGACAAGTACTTCGAGTGTAAGGAGGGCGTGGCCATAAAGGAGCACACGTGTCCGGACGGACTGCTGTTCCACCCGGATCGCGACTACCCCTGCGTCTACCCCGTGGAGGCCGACTGCGTGGGACGCTCGGGCCAGCGTGAGTAAATCCATTTGTGCTCGCTTTCACTATGTCTGATTAATTGTTGTACGGTTGCTTGTAGATTTTATAATGACGGCATGGTGAATCCGTTGCGCATATTGATGCTTATAATTGAACTACCAAATGTGTGCACAATTGGTGTGGACCCAAAACAAGCAGGCCATTAAGTGAAAAGCATCCCTCCAGAGAGTTATCTCATAGTTTCATATTCCCATTACAAAGATAGATGATGGATTATGTATGCCCAATAGAAATAGCCACACAGTTCTTCAGTAAAAATGACCGGGACTTAACAATGTCGTATTTATGTCTTACTGTCTTTACAAGTACCTACTTTGCATAAGACTCCGGTTCAGTGGCAAGCCCATATGTAGATTACGGGCTTTTTGCATGCATTTACATCACTTCAAGGCCGATAACCGTACGTTCTTGATGCACATGGAAAAGTATAAAGTAAAAAAATGGCGATGAAGAAGCCAAGCTGAAGATTTTGTACACGGTCGTCTCGGCGGCTGGTGATATCACCTGCCTTCTGACAGCGCTGAGGGTTTAGTATCGCCGCAGTATGTGCTGCTAGTTCCGTCCCAGAGATTATACAGAGGGCGTGGCGACATCTGGTGACTGTCAGCTCTACGGATTTGTCACCGGGGACACTGGAGACAGCGGTCACCACGGGGGGGGGGGGGGGGGGGCTGGCGCCGCCATCTCTGGCCGTCATCAGCCGTCATCCTTCCCAGCCCGGTCAGCCCGGTCAGCCGGACCCCGGACCGAGCCGGACCGGGACTGAGCCGGACCGGGACCGAGCCGGACCCCGGACCGAGCCGGACCGAGCCGGACCGAGCCGGACCCGGGACTGAGCCGGCCCGGGACCGAGCCGGACCCCGGACCGAGCCGGACCCCGGACCGAGCCGGACCCCGGACCGAGCCGGACCCCGGACCGAGCCGGACCCCGGACCGAGCCGGACCGGGACCGAGCCGGACCCCGGACCGAGCCGGACCGGGACCGAGCCGGACCCCGGACCGAGCCGGACCGAGCCGGACCCCGGACCGAGCCGGACCGAGCCGGACCGAGCCGGACCGAGCCGGACCGAGCCGGACCGAGCCGGACCGAGCCGGACCGAGCCGGACCGAGCCGGACCGAGCCGGACCTAGCCGGACCGAGCCGGACCGAGCCGGACCGAGCCGGACACCTGACCGAGCCGGACCCCGGACCGAGCTCAGATCGGGACCGAGCCGGACCGAGCCGGACCGGGACCGAGCCGGACCGGGACCGAGCCGGACCCGGACCGAGCCGGACCGGGACTGAGCCGGACCGGGACCGAGCCGGACTCCGGACCGAGCCGGACCCCGGACCGAGCCGGACCGGGACCGAGCCGGACCGGGACCGAGCCGGACTCCGGACCGAGCCGGACTCCGGACCGAGCCAGACCCCGGACCGAGCCGGACCGGGGCCGAGCCGGACTCCGGACCGAGCCGGACTCCGGACCGAGCCGGACTCCGGACCGAGCCGGACCCCGGACCGAGCCGGACCGGGACCGAGCCGGACCGGGACCGAGCCGGACACCTGATCGAGCCGGACCCCGGACCGAGCTCAGATCGGGACCGAGCCGGACCGAGCCGGACCGGGACCGAGCCGGACCCGGACCGGGACCGAGCCGGACTCCGGACCGAGCCGGACCCCGGACCGAGCCGGACCCCGGACCGAGCCGGACCGGGACCGAGCCGGACCGGGACCGAGCCGGACCCCGGACCCAGCCGGACCGGGACCGAGCCGGACCAGGACCGGCGGGCGGCGGGCCGCGTGGGAGTGCTGGTGGCGCAAGGCAGGTGTGGACACACCAGCATGATGAGTCAATCGCACCCAAACGTGACGGATAATGTGCATACGCAGCGCCCGGGAAGGTCAGGTGGATTAGCCCGGGATGGAGGGGGTAGTCGGCCCGCCGCCGGTCACAATCTGGGGTCATCGACGGGTCACGGGATGTACAGGGTCCGGCTTTAGAGTCTGAGCTTCGTCCGGGTAGGTTTTAGCTCCATTAGCGTAACTCAGGATTAACTAACTGCAAAAGCTTTTGGCTAGACATCAACCATGCCATAAGCTTCCAAATCTAACAGTTACTGCTTCTTCACCATATGACCAGCGTGCGGTTTTCACATGAGGTTCATATTTGTCAGCACGATTTTCGGTAGACAATTAGATTGACTCCGGGCGAAGCCAACAATAGGGTCATTTGCCACGAACAGAACAGTCATCCATTCATTTCACGCTGTCCGTTGGGTGAGAGTGAAAAGATGGCGTAAATAACAATCGTGTCCACGTCACTATGTCGGCATTAATGCCAGCCATTTGTCCAGTTAGAACAATTGTAGCCTGGCCTATCGGTCACCACGCTGGTGGTAGTGAGCTGCCGTGGAGCTTTGTGATGCTGCAGGGTTGTTCACAACATTTTCACGCATTATCTGGAGCTGACTTCCTTGGTCACTTTCTGTTGCAATTTAGGGGGCTATATACGATTTGTCAGTGTCCATTGAAGGTGTCACGGTCTATTCATTATCCGTTTCTTTTCGTAGTTCATATTATGGTAAACATAGGTACGTGAGTTTCACAGAAGTTGACAGAATCAACTAATCGACCATTAGTGAAAGCCATAACAGTCATAGAAGTGGAGCTGTTCAGTATCATTCGTTTATTCAAGAGTTAACCCAGCAGATACACAACTTGGCTGCCCTTCTGGGTCGCAAGTTAATTGTATGAATCAAGCAAGGACATACAATGAACAGCTTATACGACACATCCGTTCAAACACAAGGTCCACAGCCAAGGGCTTTGGGTTTATCAGCCAGTAGCAGCTCTCTCAAGTTGGCCATGAAGCGGCGAAGTTTGGGCCACAGAACTCACGTGGCAGATGGCCGCATGCGCCGGCTGCGCTTCCATAGTCCGCGTGTGCCTGCACATTGGTGCGTGGACGCCGGGCATATAAGTATCACAGGTTGTCGTGCTGTGGCTGCGGGTGGCTGTAAGGTTGTCGTGCTGTGGTTGTGGGTGGCTGTAGCAAATTGGCAACCTATGTCTAGACTCTGGAGAGAGAAATCAACGGTTTATTCATGGTCTACAAACAATGGCAGGGCGCGAACTGCTTGTGCGAAAGCAAATTCATGCGTGTAAGCTCGGCAGATATCATATTTATTATCGCATACGATTGCAACACAAAAATTAACCGGCTCCTGCACTCAATGAGTCTGGTTATAGTGTATGTGATTCGATCTCGTATAATTCGCGTAAAAATATCCTATGAAATTCCCTCCATCCCCAGCTAATCGATCCGACCTTCCCGGGCGATTTTACTCGCAAAATTACTACTTGCTTTATCGAAATCTTTGCACAAGCTGGCGTGTTATCTCACTATCGGTGAGTGTTTACGGAATGTTTCCAATACGGAATGTCACAATGCGGAATGTTCCCAATGATTACCAAACATTATCTAGTAAAAGGCATCTGTTTCTTAACTGATGTCGAAAATAGCGCCTCATGCAAAAGGGGGTTTCCCTCCACCTGGAAAGCAAAATCATCATTCTCTCGAGACATTTTAAATTCTCTGTACAAAACTTATCGCATTAAATGGTCAAATATGCCACAGAAATACCCTAATATATGCCATGTTGAGACATATTGCAAGCCCGATCTTCAGACAAGCAAATCTATATTCCGATTCGGCGGCGATGCGCTGTAACAAAGTGGTATTGCTCAACATACCGCCTGATGAGCACACCCGGATGCTGTTTTTACCTTGTCACGTGCAGTCTGAGGATAACCACCTCAGTCTATGCGAGAGAGACATTGAGCTGACGTGTTTTTCTCGTTGTCGGCTGTCTGTTTGCCAGAAGTCAAGCGGCGGATAGAGGAAGAAAACGCGCAGGTAATCTTTTGGGCAAACAGCGAGAAATGTAGCGAGTTTTGGTAGCAGGAATGTTTTGTATGAGCTTACCACCGTGATCGACTGCAAAAAGCTTACACTGCAGTATCCGGTGAACGTTAAATAAAACACGAAATTTGAAATATCTGCTGTATCATGTTACTAAACAAAACATCCGCTGGAGTATTCTTCGTTCAAGTTGTTTTGTGTGTTAGAGACATAGAAAACCAATGCAGACTACAAAAACAGTTGCAATCTATTTAGTCAAAATCATTGATAACGTTTCATAAATCCGTGATCAGTATGTCATGGACGACTAAAATTCAAAGCGAAACCCAAATTTTAAAATGCATTGCACAGCACTACTGATCCCTCTGCAGTGTCGCTAACTTCTCTACAAAATTCAGATGTTTGTAAGAATACCTATTGTCTCCTTTAGCATTGGTATCCAGGAAGCAATCACATGCTGCTGGGGAGAAACAAAGTTGGGCTACTTTATGAATGGATCTCGCTGGCGCCTATGCCATCCAGACGTGTTTTCTCTTCTCACGTGTTGTCTGCACGAACAAACTATCATAGCAGGAACAAAGAAACCACCACTGAGTACGAACAAACTCTCACAGACGGAACAAAGAAGCCACCACTGAGAACCCTCCGGCCTGCCGTTATGTAAACGACATCCCTTTCCCGACCTCATAACTATGCATGAAGCTAACCACATAGTCACCTCTTCACGGCGTGTTAGGTCTCAAGGTTTCTTCACAGATATAATAGGTGGTTACATGGTGTGACCATGTCGCTTTGTCTTATATCATGCCCAGCTTCCAAAGAAGAATGCATACCTCGTTGCTACATGCACATGATATTCAGCGGAAATAATCCCAATCAACTAATTAGCTTTTTTGCAGTTGATGTCAGAAAAAAATTAGCTCTCATGCTGCCCCGGTTCCATTACGGATTCTAAGGAAATGTCACTTTTTAGTTGTTTTCTCAGTTTCGACCAATTAGTGCCGTTTCAGCCGTGCACCTTGTTTACGCCGCTTCTTCCAAAACTAGTGAGTTCCGGTGCCGGCCGCCAGGTGGCACTATCGGATGCAATCTAGGAAATGCTGGATATCCTTTTGGATCTTCCTTTTAAAACCAAAGTATTTGGGAAAAGAATGCTTCAAAACATTGGAAACCATATATGATGCTGGTTTTAAGCTGTCCGGAAGCTCCAGCTTTAAGCACAAGTATTGCGCTGCCTGGTAGACTACTTTTGTATCGTGGCGATAGAAGAACGCTTAAGTTTGGTATCCGATCTTAGCCGAATATGATGATATTAGGATTATTCTGGATGGTTTCAATATCTATGAACACTCTTCTAATGTTACACCATATTGATTTGCTAACTTCTGGTGCATATATCACCTCAGTAGAGCAATTAAGTGATGCAAATAAAAAGAGGAATTCATTTGACGATGTTCAACTTTTTGTCGGCCGTCAAAAATTTGTATAGGTTATACACATTCAGAACCATGATCCTACAAGTGTAAATACAAAATTTCAAGAACATCTAGATGAGCAAGATAGGGGAGAGCCGAGTTATGTGCGGTTTTCTTGGCCCATATCGCGCGTTTCGGGTGGCGCGGGACGTCCCGGTCAACCCGATGCACCCGTTACTGGGCCGTGCGTGGCGGTGCCGGGGACATGGAGCCCTCACTGATAAGATGTTTGCACGTTTCTGGGGGGGGGGGGGGGGTTAGCTATCGACACATAATACGATGACAGTCGATCTATGTCCCTCCGCACCACCACGCCGGCCCAACACCGGGTCGTCCTGGACGTCGCGCGCTGCCCGAAATTCGCGATATGGGTTAGACAAAACGCACATAACTCGGCTCTACCCAATCTTGCCCATCTAGATGTTCTTGAAATATTTTCTTTACACTTAAAGTTTCATATTTTAAGGTTTTCTTAATATGTTCAACCTATACAAAAATTGACTGCCGACAAAACGTTTGACATCGTCAAATTAGTTGGTCTTTGTATATGCATCAATTAATTGCACTCCCAAAGTGTTATAGGTATGGATCAAAAGTTAGAAAATAAATATGGCTGGCATTAATAGAGTGTTGATAGATACTGACACCATCTAAAATTATACAAATATCATCATATTCGGCTTTCCTATCGCCAAAATGCAAAAATAGTCGACCCGGCAACACAATACTTTGTGCTTAAAGCTGGAGCTTCCGGACAGCTTAAAACCAGCATCATCTATGGTTTCCAATGTTTTGAAGCATTCTTTTTTTTCAAATATGTTGGTTTTAAAGGGAAGATTCAAAAGGATAGCAAGCATTTCCTAGATTGCATCCGATAATGCCATCTGGCGGCCAGCGCTGAAACTCACTGGTTTTGGGAGACGCGGCGTAAAAAAGTGCACGGCTGAAACGGCACTAATTGGTCGAAACTGAGAAAACTAAAAAGTGACATTTCCTTAGAATCCGTAATGTAATCGGGGCAGCATGAGAGCCAATTTGTTTCTGACCACGCCTGCAAAACAGCACTCTAAATTATATATCTCTAATCAAAATATAAACTGTCATGACGTTGAATTCCAAAGCTATGACGTCCGTTATGTATTTTAACGTCAGAATGAATGTTGTGTTTGTCTACCTCTTCTTATGTTCTCACGGCACCAGACTAGTATTATCACCCAGCTACTAGACTATGATATTGAATATTTCGCATGTGGATAGTAACCACTTGACCAGGCCGGGCGACCGTATTAGCTATGTAAGGCCAACGATGTGTCAAGCCACGACCCATCATGGATATAATTATGCTACATGAGTTATGCAGGCTGCTTTTACCATATGCCAGGGATATAAAAATGCATTGGCCCGAGAGGTGTGGTAATAAGTGGTAAATAAAACATGTCCAGGGCAAATTTATTTTACCAGAGCGCGTAAAAACAGTGTGTACGATAAAACCTGACTGGCATTTGCGGCATATGGTAAAGATCATACCACACTCGGCCCGTATAAATTTGCAAAACCTCTGCGCTTTATTGGTTTTAGACCTCGGCCTCCGCCGGCCTCATGCAGTATTATAAAATAGTACATGAGGGCGGTATCGTATTTTCCGCGGAATCGAGGTCTCCCTGTTGATTTTTTACTCGAGGCGCGAAAGCGCCGAGAGAAAAAATAAACAGGAGACCGAGATTCCGTGGAAAATATAGCGCCCGAGTGTTCTATTTATTTTACCATTTGCTGTTTTTAGGTAAACTTGTTCATGGAAAATATCTATGCTTTATGCCATTTTTCCCCAGAATATTTGGGATTCGATATGGATTCAAACGTCAATGCAAGCGCTGAGGAATTTATAAATATACGTCTGGCTTACGTCTGGTATCGCTTAAATGCCCTAGGGCCGAAAAGTGATACCACATTGCTTCCCATTGTAATTTGCAGCGGGCCGAAAGCTGATACCAGAAAGACCGAGGTGCTTTCTTGATTTTTGAACGAGGCCGGAGGCCGAGGTAAAAAATCAATAAAGCGCAGAGGTCTTGGAAATGTATGCCGGCCAAGTGTGGTATGACTTTTACCATATGCCGCAAATTCCAGTCAGGGTTTTATCACACACACACACACACTGTTTTCACGCGCTCTGGTAAAAAAAAAATCCCCGTGGGCATTTTTATTTTACCAGATATTACCACCTCTCGGGCCAATGTATTTTGATATCCCCGGCATATGGTAAATAAGTTATATTTTCAGATGTTAAGGTAATTAAACCAGATTACTAGTAATGAACAGTGTCTTAGCCGCTACTTTGTACGTTGTTTAGAAAGTAAAATATATCGGTGAATTTTCTCTTGGCATTTGGAAGACTTATTCCATTGTATGAGGTATTACACAGATTATATTGCAATGCTCAGAAGCTGCTTAGTGCTTATATCAATGGCATAACGGCATTTACAAGCACCACCTAAATTATCAACAAACAAAAAATGGCACATAATTGACATGACATTGATCTCATAAGCTTTTGTAATGCATGCCACATTCTCATCTGGCACGCGATTAGAAATTGAGCAATTGAAACCTGTACCTGTCCTGTACCGGTGTGTCTGCTGCGCACGTTGCCCTTAATTGGTAGAACATTGCACGTGTCAGATATATGCATCTGTTAAATATTTGTATATACTGGTATGGCACATAAAGACAATTTATTGGATATTGCTACAAAGAATATTGATTCAAGATGTATTAATCATTAACGCAATGCATGCAATGCATCATTTCCAGCATACATTTAATTATTGAGAAATGCTTCGTTACATAGCAGTTAGCATATGTTCGTACTTTTGCTAGCAATTTCCAATTGAAATACTTAATGAAGATACACTGTTAATCCATTTTATGATTTTCTGAAGGGAACATATGGATAAAGGGTTGAGGTCAAAGTTGGGTCAAATTTGAAATGATTTACTCGATTAAGAAATAGACGGGAAATGTGTGTTATTTAAATTCGTTGTACAGATTTTGCCTGACCACGTGATACGTGCCGTATCAGAAACATTTAACTTGATCATCTGACTCCAAAAGAGTTTCTTCTGACCGTTTCAGTTCGAATGTTTCCATATCATCGTGCCGTCTCAGTGTTTACTGTTTCCATCTGACCGTGTCACCTCAGAGTGTTTCCGTCTGACCGTGTCACCCCAGAGTGTTTCCATCTGGCCGTGTCACCTCAGAGTGTTTCCATCTGACCGTGTCACTTCAATGTTTCCATCTGACCGTAGTGTTTCCGTCTGATCACCCTTGACCATGTATGTGTCTGAGCTTGTGCCCCGTGTCGCCTCAGACTGTGTCTCCGTCTGACCTGTGACCCGTGTGACCTCAGAGGACCCACAGCCGACCGAGGGCTGTCCGCGACAGTTCGCCACGTTCAAGGCTGCTGAGGACGAGAGCTGCGGCGCTTTCACCCGGTGCATCAACGGCCGCGCGTTCCGCTCCAACTGTTCGGAGGGACTGGCCTTCGATGCGCGTACCCTGGGCTGCAAGTACGCCGACGAGGTGGAGGGTTGTGACGCGCCAGGTAACCGCCGCCGGCCTCCCTGACCCCGCTGACCCGCCTCCTCCTGTTCTGCGCAGAACGCGCCAAGGCGACGGCCGAGTGTCCGCGTCAGTTCGGCCGGTACGCGCTGCCCGGCGCCGGCTGCCAACGGTACAAGGTCTGCGTTAAGGGAGAGGCCTGGGAGATGACCTGTCCAGGAAATCTCATGTGGAACCAGGCCAACCACATGTGCGACTACCCCGATTTGGTGCAGGAGAAGTGTACAGAGGGTAAGGGAGGTCGAGATGCCTCCGCTGCTGCTGCTGCTGCTTCTGCCGTAGCTATTGCTGCTGCCGCCGCTGCCGCCGCCGCTGCGCATTGAGCAGCTACCGTGGGCTCTGCCGCTCCTGCTGCCGCCGCAGTTATATCCAGTTATATCCAGTTATATCCAGCCAGGCAGAAGACGCAGCAAAGCGCTGGCCGCGCTGCTCGTAGTGGCACCTGGCGGAGAGCGTCCGAAGCTCACCCACTGATAACACCCCACAGGTGGCGCTAGCCGTTCCAGGCGGCTAAAACTAGCTTTCTGAGGTAGCCCCGCAGGAGGAGCTGATGACTGGAGATCCTAGTTTTCTTTTCGCTTATTTCGTAGAACTTCTTATTCGAATCCATTTAATTTCCCTGCAGTAGTCTGGCAGCTTTATTATGATGTGTGCAGCTTGTAGAAGTGTGTGCCTGACATGAATGATAAAACGCAACTCAATATGGTGGTATGAACCGTAGTTTATTTGATCATTAAATCGTAGTTTTAGACCGCATGATTAGTGTAATGCAGTTCGTTTGCATGCACACCCAATAATATTATTTTACTGTAGTGTGATGTTTCTACTCTGAATGACCTGAACTCGCTTGCCAGGGGCTCCGCCATGCAGGGGGACGTGTCGCCCCATTCTTGAGCCAGGGGGATTATGCCCCCAATTTTCCCTGACGAACAACTAGAAATAAGTTTCCAGTTGTACTCATATATGTTACCTCTCTTCTCTGCTCAGCAACTTTTCGCTGACGCCCCCCTCCCCCCCCCCCCCCCCCCCCCCCCCACACCCCCGCTCAACAGTTTTTCACGCTCCACTCCCCCTCCCGATCAACAGCTTTTCACGCTCCACCCGCCCCCCCCCCCCCCCCCCCCCGCTCATCAACTTTTCGTTGACGCCCCCCCCCCCAATTTCAAAGGCGTGGCGGAGCCCCTGTCGCTTGCCATTTTTGACCACCTATATGTATGCGAGTAACAAACATTTAAAATAAATAATATGAACTTCGTTATAGGTACACTAACAACATTATCACCATTAATACATCAAGCAAAAAGTATGTTTTCGGTCTTAGATAAAATTAAGCACTATAGGTATTTTTGGGGGGTTTAATTAACAGCTCAAACGACTCTTCATATCGCCAGCATCTATGTATCCCTTCCTTTGGCGATTCGTTTCGTGTATAATTTATTTAACACTGGAACAAACCCTAACACCACTGGTGTCCCCCCCCCCCCCCCCCCCGGCAGCGTACCTGGGCTTCGAGTGCCCCCCGCGGGAGTTCACTGCCGACCAGGTGGGTGAGTTCACCCGCGAGCGGCACCCGGGCGACTGCACCAAGTTCTACGTGTGCGTGAACAAGGAGGACGGCAGCGTGCAGCCGCGACTGCAGGGCTGCCCCGAGCCGTCCGTGTTCGACCCGGTCACGAGCGAATGCAACACTCAGCCGCAGGAGGTGGCCGGATGGTGAGCACAGGGTGGGGACGGCCGACGGGGGATGGTGAGCACAGGGCGGGGGACGGCCGACGGGGGATGGTGAGCACAGGGTGGGGACGGCCGGCGGGGGATGGTGAGCACAGGGCGGGGGACGGCCGACGGGGGATGGTGAGCACAGGGTGGGGACGGCCGACGGGGGATGGTGAGCACAGGGTGGGGACGGCCGACGGGGGATGGTGAGCACAGGGCGGGGGACGGCCGGCGGGGGATGGTGAGCACAGGGCGGGGGACGGCCGACGGGGGATGGTGAGCACAGGGCGGGGGACGGCCGGCGGGGGATGGTGAGCACAGGGCGGGGGACGGCCGACGGGGGATGGTGAGCACAGGGCGGGAGATGGCCGACGGGGGATGGTGAGCACAGGGCGGGGGACGGCCGGCGGGGGATGGTGAGCACAGGGTGGGGACGGCCGACGGGGGATGGTGAGCGCAGGGCGGGGGACGGCCGACGGGGGATGGTGAGCACAGGGCGGGGGACGGCCGGCGGGGGATGGTGAGCACAGGGCGGGGGACGGCCGACGGGGGATGGTGAGCACAGGGCGGGGGACGGACGGCGGGGGATGGTGAGCACAGGGCGGGGGACGGCCGACGGGGGATGGTGAGCACAGGGCGGGAGATGGCCGACGGGGGATGGTGAGCACAGGGCGGGGGACGGCCGACGGGGGATGGTGAGCACAGGGTGGGGATGGCCGACGGGGGATGGTGAGCACAGGGCGGGGGACGGCCGGCGGGGGATGGTGAGCACAGGGTGGGGACGGCCGACGGGGGATGGTGAGCACAGGGCGGGGGACGGCCGACGGGGGATGGTGAGCACAGGGCGGGGGACGGCCGGCGGGGGATGGTGAGCACAGGGCGGGGGACGGCCGGCGGGGGATGGTGAGCACAGGGCGGGGGACGGCCGGCGGGGGATGGTGAGCACAGGGCGGGGGACGGCCGACGGGGGATGGTGAGCACAGGGCGGGAGATGGCCGACGGGGGATGGTGAGCACAGGGCGGGGGACGGCCGACGGGGGATGGTGAGCACAGGGTGGGGATGGCCGACGGGGGATGGTGAGCACAGGGCGGGGGACGGCCGGCGGGGGATGGTGAGCACAGGGTGGGGACGGCCGACGGGGGATGGTGAGCATAGGGCGGGAGATGGCCGTCGGGGACGGTGAGGAGGAACAGAGAAGCATAGGGGATGGGTGGTGAGGTGTGAGAGTGCGGATGGTGGTAAGGGGTGGAAGTGGGGTGGAAGTGGGTGGAAGTGGGGTGGAATTGGGGTGGAAGTGGGGTGGAAGTGGGGTGGAATTGGGGTGGAAGTGGGGTGGAAGTGGGGTGGAAGTGTGGTGGAAGTGTGGTGGAAGTGTGGTGGAAGTGGGGTGGAAGTGGAGTGGAAGTGGGGTGGATGTGGGGTGGAAGTGGGGTGGAAGTGGGGTGGAAGTGGGGTGTAAGTGGGGTGGAAATGGGGTGGAAGGGGGTGTAAGTGGGGTGGAAGTTGGGTGGAAGTGGGGGGAAGTGGGGTGAAAGTGGGGTGGAAGTGGGGGTGGGAGTGGGGATAGTAATCAGCGGAGGGTAGTGGCTCTCACTCATTTCAATCCCATTTCAGCGAAATGAAATCGAGTCGCTGTGAGCCAGCGTGTCGCTGACGGCTGACCTGCGCTCTTTGTGTCTTAGTGAGGACGCCATCCCCACCGCTGTGCTGGCCGCTTACCAGCAGCGCGACAGCGACGAGCAGGAGCGACGCGCCGTCCGACTGGCCGAGCTGAGAGCCAAACTGACGGGTTAAGCTGGAGGGGGACGGCCAACACCCGCGATAAGATGTGGAGTAGAACACGGCTGCAGTTCGCGAGGAGCGGCGAGCAGCAGCGACTGCGCGGAACTGCGTGCAGTGCAGATGCATGTCCTGTGAGTCATGATGGAGTGTGACATTGGACAAGCTGTGCCGCGCTCGTTTATTACACTGTTGCGAACACTTGTGTGATAAAGTCAA
Organism: Chirona hameri; assembly: GCA_036785665.1. Classification (NCBI taxonomy): domain Eukaryota; kingdom Metazoa; phylum Arthropoda; class Thecostraca; order Balanomorpha; family Balanidae; genus Chirona; species Chirona hameri. The sequence goes on along the minus strand of JAXIVJ010002637.1, from coordinate 39,785 downwards.
ATCGGAAGAAATTGAAGAAGAGAGAGAGAGAAGCAAAAGAGACATCCTTTACGCAGCGATACGTCAACGAATTATGCAGGATCAATATAATAAAAGCGGTAGTGAAATATAAGTCCTTACACCATGTTGCGGTTTGTTAACAACAAGGGTCTGTCTAGGTTCAGCATTGTTTTAGGAGCTTCGCGTGGCGGCGATCCCACTTAGTATTTTGACTAAGTGGGATCGGACCACTTAGTATCATGACTGTGGCTATCCTGCTTATATTTTTAACGCAGTGCACAAATGAGAATGACAGACAGCTGCTACTTCTTCATGTCAGCGGAATGTACGAATACACATTGATTCTTATGATAAGTGAATGTCTTTATTGTATGTATTTTCTGAGTGCCGACTTTCAATGACTCCTGGAACCAAATAACAGGTGAGAAAGGCCGCCCAACTGGCGGCACCGGACAACGTTGAGAAAGGCCGCCCAACTGGCGGCACCGGACAACAGGTGAGAAAGGCCGCCCAACTGGTGGCACCGGAAACTATACGTACCGGGTAGTCGTGATGTCCGGTAGATTCTCAGTAACCATAGCAACTTCACTAAGAAGGCTCTTTATCCTAATTAATTAAACTATTTCAAATCGGCTAACAATCATGGTGAATAGCTTGCAGCAGTGTCTATTTGTCAAAATGATTAGGGTGGCGAGCAGGGATGGGTCCAAGGGGCCTATATCAGCGCCACGGTTTTACCAAAACGATTGAAATCGGCCAAAAATAACACATTTCATGATTGTACAAGAACATGTAAGGAATAGGTACAACAAGTGTGTTTAAAATCAGTTCTTAACGCAAAAATAAAGCCACCTGAGTTTTGGCCTTGTGTCGGACCATTGTGTCCCATTTGGCGAACTAGCGGCTCCCGGGCGGGCGCAGTGGAGACCCCCTCCCATAGGAAAAACATGTGTTTATTGAAGATATCCAGCAATTGAAAGTAACTACCAATCGCATCACAAATCTAATAGCGGAGCAGGATAACCAGTTCCATTAGCCACCGGACGAACGTGCTCAAGTTTCTTTACATGTAAAGCTGTGTCCGCACTTTTTGGATAACGTAACCCTCGCAGCGGTCAAAATACACTGAACGCATGGATATTAGGCCCCAGCGAGCGTCAGATGTCCTATTAATCGCGGTTTTTCGAAAATCTGTCGTCTTTCTTCGAAAATGTAAGACCTGCAACCGTAAGCTTGATATATTTGGATTCCACCTGTAAAATATAAAAACTATATGTCAAAGACTTTTCCTCACTTTTCCGCACTTTTCCATTATATCAAAAATGTTCGGATGTTTGCCGCTCGCCGCTGATTGACAGCATTTTATTTTCGCGAGACATTTAATTACATCTCTTTTTTCACATTGGACTGAACAAAATGCGACCGTCTTATGGTCGACTGTCTCACCTCAGCCATGCTCAATTTTGGAACAGTTTAACCCTCGCCCTACGGGAGCATTTTTCACCTTCGCCCTACGGGGGTGGCCTGACAGGCCCCCTGTTAACTTCCAAATCAAGCAACTTAGAGCAATGCGGTAAGAGCCAGCATGTTGCCTGTCATGAGAGGAATCTAACAGTATGCAATGTTAAGGTTTCAGGTCAACAGGTGACTTTCCAGGTCAAGTGAATGACCTCGGATTTACCACGTCCAGAACAGCGATTTTGCTCTTCAGAAAACCTCAAAATTAGACATTGATAAATGTAAATAAAAAGGCATGTTCCTAGACTAGTTTTGACTCAGAAATACAGAAAAGGTCATTATTTGTTCGTATCTTGTCAAAAAAGTAAAAAAAGTTATTACAAAAATTACGTCATCAGTTGCTTACACTTAGGGAGCCATCACTCAGTCAAAAATGAAGATATTGCTTTGAGATTTGGTATGGGTATTATCCGTACTCAGTTCTCTCACATATATTCCTGTTTTTATAACATCTTTGAAAATGTTGATTTTGTGGGGATTTAAAAAAAAAACTCTTTTTTTTATTTGAGGGGTCAAAAATCCGAAATTTAGCAAATCTGAGATTGACATTTTAAAGATAATGCCATTTTGTATATTTGGTGAATTGCGTTTGCAATTTACATTTAAACTCTGTTTCCTACCATTTTTCAAATATTTATAGTTTTCCACCAACATGCGGGACAGACGACATCAGTGCTCGCATTATCATCGAGTGCGTGGATGAATTAGTCATTCCGCTCACTAGGATATGTAACCTCTCGGCCATGTCTGGTGTCTTCCCTGAGAGATGGAGGCGGGCAAATATTATACCATTATACAAGAAAGGCGACAAAAAAGAGCCTTCAAACTACAGATCTATTTCCCTGCTTCCTCTCTTCGGGAAGGTATTGGAGCGTGTTGTGTTCGACGAGCTGTTTTTATCATGTATCACCGGTTTTGAGCCAGCAGCAGCATGGTTTCATTCCTAGGCGTTCGTGCAGCACGAACTTGGATGTTTACCTTAAGCACGCGTGGGAGGCCATATCGGCCGGATACCAGACGGACGTCATTTACACCGATTATTCGGCCGCTTTTCAGAGCGTCAACCATGCGCTTCTCATTCACAAGTTAAAACACTCCTACCATTTGAAGGAGCTCGCACTGAAATGGTTCGTCTCGTATCTGTCCGATAGATACCAGAGAGTTATCGTCAACGGAAAAACTTCCGACTGGCAACCGGTTATCCCCGGTGTTCCAGAAGGATCACTGTTGGTTCCCCTTCTCTTTTCGATGTTTATTAACGATCTACCGTGCCAAATAGAATCCGGCTGCCTTCTGTATGCCGATGATGTCAAAATTGTCCGTAAAATCACCACTCCATCTGACGGACTGTTGCTGCAGAGGGATCTTAGCCATCTGGCAGCGTGGTCCGTCAGGTGGGGACTGGCTCTCAACCCTGCAAAATGCAAATCGTTTACGATGACTCTCAGGCGTGCACCCGTCCAGACTAAGTATTTTATCGCTGGTACCGAGCTGGAACATGTGAGTAAGATCAGGGACCTGGGTATAAAGATGGACACCAAATTAACTTTCGCACCACATGTATCGGATACTGTCAGCAGGGCCAACTGGGCACTCGGCCTCCTTATCCGCTCTTTCCAAGTAGGTACCAGCAAGTCCAAATTCAACCGAAGCGCAGTACTGGCTGCGTACTTCGCGAATGTGCGATCGATTTTAGAATATTGCAGCGTGGTCTGGGCGGGGGCGGCCAACTCCCACAAGATGCGGGTCGATCGAGTGCAGCACAAGTTCCTCATTTGGCTGCTAGCTCACACTTCCTCCGGACAAACGAATTATCCTTCTTATGGTAGCCTTCTGCTCCATTTCAAAATTCCATCTTTAGCACAACGCAGAGTGCAGCATGACATGCTCTTCCTGAGGAACATTATGCGGGGCAGAGTGGATTCTCAGGTTCTGCTCAACTCTTTTCCTCTGCACGTGCCGCCTCGATCGACCCGCACCCTCACCCTGTTCGCCGTGCCTCGAGCTCGAGTCAGAACTATCGAATCAGGGATGTTCTGCAGGATCCCTAAAGCTATGAATGTTTTCTTGGCCAGTCATTTGAACGTAGACATCTTTCATGACAGTTTTGGCGTTTTTAGAGCTCTCGTGATCAGGTACGTTTTAACCGTATAGTCATCATCACTTCGTTCATCATGTCATTCATCTTCTACTTTTATAACGACTTTAGGCTGTGATGTATATATGTGTTGTGTTTCATGTCTTTTATCTTTTTGACTTCGCCTGTCAGTGGAGTATGACTCTGTTGGCGATGAAAGAAAATAAACATAAACAACATGACATCATCAAAACATGATTATTTCCCAAACTACTTAACTAATGTTTTAATAAAATTTTACAGCATGCGTATAATTGTTGTAAACTCAGCTACCGAAAATTTCAGCAAGATGCGCCGCACGTGTAAAATGTTATTCAAGAAAAACCTCAAGGGGGGGCGGCCTGTTAGGCAGGGCGAGGGTTAAAACTTGTACATTGAAGAGTTTTTATTTTCGCGAAAATAAATAAACCTTTTAAGTTGCATGCAGAAACTATTACAGGAACATGGCTGATCATCGTTGATTAATTGGCCTGTATGGCACAATTTGGTTGAGTTTTGTTCGCGTAACACTATATTTTCTGTTTATTTAGCGCTAGAACATCCCACAAGCGGCGTTTGTTAGTCCGATAGTGTCGTCTCACCTCAAGTCAGGGGCGGATCCAGGGGGCGTAGGGGCTGACATATAAATTTAACATATTACACCCTCTGCCTTAGAGAACGGCGCCCACGGGCACCCCGGCGCCGTTCTTGTAAAGGATTTTCCGGCGCCGAAGGCGCCGTAGCGTTCTCGGGAGGCCACCAGGGTACCCTTGCGTCTACCAACATCATCGTAGCAGTCTTGGAAGCAGACTTGTCAATGATTCAATGTGAATCGACTACTTTTGATTGAATCATTCTTATTTCAAATGAATGACTCATGAATCGATTCACTTCATGCGCAAACCTGTTGTGAGTCACCGATTGAATCATTCATACAGAGAAAATAGGCTGATTGAATCATTCATTGCTCAAAGAATCATTCTTTTTTGGTCGAACAGCATAAACTGTCCACAAAATATGCCAGCGGCCCAGCATTCATCTGTGCCCTGTGGACAAACCAGGCACTTAATGGCCAATTATATGAGCTCTGTGTCCTGAGCTGTAGCCTGTAATTCATATATGCGTAAAGAAAGCGAGGCTTTGTGTCCAACTCCAGTGGGCACAAAGCCACTGTTCAATCAGCCCTAACTAGGTGAATACCTTGGAACTGGTAGGGTTAGGGGTAGTTACCTAAATACCTAGAAAAGGTAACTAACTCATACTTTGGTTCATAAACCACACAGTGCACGCTCACCTTTTTCACACGAAAAATTATCAAACGGTACCCACCTTTTCCTAATTTCTAGGCTATACCATATCAAAAACTAAATCATAAACAAACATTTGCATGACCTCCGCATGTCCCAAATATCACTGTCGCATCGGCGCCGCTTTATTCCACATCATGCTTTATAAAAAATAATAGCTAATGCAAAATCAAAATAAATGTTCTATTCGCTTAAAAAAGTGAAACGTAAAGTCATTAATGTTTTTGGAACTTGGAATTTGCAATTATAATAAATATTATATATAAATATTATAAATATTATATCATTTTATAATCAAAATAAACAACACGCGTGTCCAATTGGCTCACATTCACATTCACATTCACATTCACATTCGGAAATACATTCGCGGATTATTTGGATTGGTTTCAAAATTGGTACACCGATAGATCACGACCTAGTGATCATTCTGGTAAAATCCTAGTCGCACATTCAAAATCAAAGGAGTTAGAACAGGTCAGATAGGTTTAAGGTCAAACAGCGGACTATTCCGATTTGCATGCAAATTAGCACACTGGTAGAACACATCACGCTCACGCTCACGCTCTCCTTATCACGCTCATGAAATCTTAGAATCGCACATTCAAAATCAAAGGATTTAGAGCAGGTCATATGTTTAAGGTCAAACAGCAGACTATTCTGATGTGCATGCAAATTGGCACACAGGTAGAGCATGACCTCCGTATCACGCTCATAAAATCTTAGTCGCACGTTCCAAATAAAAGTAGTTAGACAAAGGAGTCGACACTTCCCTTTAATGTTGAGTGATTGAATCAAGATTGAATCATTCATTATGGTAATGTTGAGTGATTGAATCATGATTGAATCATTCATTATGGTAATGTTGAGTGATTGAATCATGATTGAATCATTCATTATGGTAATGTTGAGTGATTGAATCATGATTGAATCATTCATTATGGTCCGTGAATCACTGTGAATCGACTCATGACAAATATGAATCATTGACAAGTCTGCTTGGAAGGCACCCTGGCACCCTCAGAAGACATCTTTTCGCTTCCACAACGCATTATGCCGCCTTCGGAAGGCATCATGCCGCCCTCAGAGCGCATTATGCCGCCCTCGGAAAGCATCGGAAAGCATATTTGACCCATTTAATTACATATTGGCGCCCCTCTGGACCATGCCACCCCTGTCACCGAGGAAATATGCCGTCCTCGGGCCAGCGGCCCCTAGCCTAAGCAAATCCTGGATCCTCCCCTGCCTCCAGTAGGCATGTCGAGGAAAACACTATTTTGTACTTAACATGGTTTTATTTTCAGCTCTGGCACTAAATTTCGGCGTTATGGGCTACTTAAAGCCTAAATACAACATTGATTTACATTTAAAACCCATATTAGTGCAGATACTGGTTATACAAATATGATTCAACAATTCAAAAGATGTATTTAATACCAGGAAAAGTGTACATTTAAAATGTAACTAATTTCAAAAGCAATGTCTTTGGCTAATATTAGCACCGTTTAGTCGATATCAAGAAAACTGCCATCTAGCGATTGATGAGGTTGCAGAGACATCTATCGACCGAACGTCGTACTAGTCTCGAGTGGGTAGTTCGCCAAATGGGACAACATGCGGTGCCTCAAACCAAAATGTTGGCCGAGCCTCCGACCGACCATTGGCTTTCAGAATAGCCGAGCATCCCATAATCTCAAACTGGCACAGGGCCCTCGCGGGCCTAACAGTGTTACTCGAGGATAAGCCTAGGGAATTATCAGGTATTGCAAAGGCCCTCTCAGACTCCTTCTCTCAGGCCTCACAAGGATCCTCTCAGACCACTGGCGGATCCAGCCTCCAATATGGGGGGGGGGGTAATTTTACTGGGGGTCTTCCGGGTCTTGAGCCCCAGGGGCCTCCATATGACCTAAAAGGTACACCCATTTTTCCTCCTTTTCCGGACTTGGTTTCAGGGTTGATCACATTGTATTGGTATTCGAATCCACAAACCACAATAGACCTTTTCAAATAAAAAGAGTAATGCAAATATATTTTTTCTATCGTATGAACACAAAGTGACTTCTCCTGTCCATGCTAACTGCTAAGTAACGCTCACGACAACACCCTTCTCTGCCTTATGATTCGGAATACGACTACGCAGCAAAGCTCAATTATTTGTACTATCGTACTATCAAACGTGTTTCTAATTGTTCGCTATGTTATTTGTACGCGTAAGGACGTGTCAATTAAGTGCAAAAATAAAATTGATGGATATTTGCCTCCAAATATCTCAAATTTTGTCATTTTACGTACTATTTTATATACAAATATGTTATTCGCTAATAACTTTTGACTTAATAAAGCTAGAAGGGCACAGTAAACGTCATTTTGTTGTTATTATTAAGACGCGTTGAATGCTGTGCAGCATGACATCTTTCTGACACCTAATGTCCTCAAAGTCACTGCGCAAGGTCATCTTTCCAAATTTGACCTACACGACGATGTTATTTATCTTTGAACTTGTCTTGAAGATCGGAATTCATTGGTATTAAAATAATTGCGTGATCGTTGATGATTATATAGAAAACTGAAAATTTTGGGCTTTCTTTACACCGAGAAGGACGTTATGAAGTTGCTATTCGACATTCAAATTAAAACTATTTCAAAAGTTGCCATTCAGAGTTCGTCACGGGCTGGGCTGGCCCTATGGGCCATGGGCCGGGCCTGGGCTGGGCCTGGGGTGGGCCTCAACTTTAAGGAAATCACCGGACTCTGGATGGGCCTGGGCTGAGAATGTTGAAGCTCAGGTCAGAGCTGAAAAAAATATTGCAATCAGCAGTTCACTTCCACAGCAACACACTGTTGCTGTGGCTGTGGCTTTTTGTTTGTTTTTGGTTAGCATAGTTGGTTCATTGTTTCACATGTATAGCATACAAGTAAATATGCTAGGATAGTGATTGCAAATTTTGTGAAAATACGTATATCACGCCGTGCCGGGGGGTGTTTAGACCCCAATCAGGTTTTTCGAGGATAGCGGAAGAAAAAAAGCGGGCGCGCAGCGCCGCGGTTTTTGACACAGCTGCTTGGGCATCAATTGCGCACATTATGTTAAAAATAAATACATCGGGTCATCTCAGGTCAGGTCACCAGACCAGGTTACGTGACCCCACCTCCAAAAAACTTTTTTCATAAGGTCATATATATCTACAATTCTTGTATATTTGATTTTTATATCAGCGACCTAATGACGAAAATGACCTAAAGGTCGGGTCAATTTCGTGACCTCCCCATTATAAGTAAATGGGGAAATATTAAAATGCTTCCTATTCCAAGGATACGCAAGATATCAGTCTAATTCCTTCTGGATCATGTTATTATAGGCCATTCTTGATGACCTAGGTGACATTTTTGTTCAGTGACCCCTACAGGTTCAGCCGAGGTCATCCGAGATCACCAACAGTTTTATGTCAATAACTATCGACATAATGACGATAGAGAAGTGAAACCGACACCAATGTGTTTGTCTCGTCAAGATACGTCTTTCCATATGCAACATGACCTACTTGGGTCACCTCTTGACCTTGACCAGAAGTCAAATTTTGAAGTTGACCTAACCTGGTCAACACTAATATGAATAAAAGCACATTAACAAGAAAAACACGATAGAATAAACATTATTGCATTGTCGTTATTAGATAAAAAGCTATTCGTGAAAAACTGTTTTGTAAAAAATAGCCTTTTGACATTTCATGAGCTCTGGGCCTAACTATTGACCTGAGCTCAAATCTGAGTAGACATCGTCGATTGCATGTTGCAATAACTTTCCATTGCTGTTTTTCGTTTGTTCCTGGCTATCATAGTTTCTGTGATATCTGGGGGTTTCTAGAGCGGAGTCCTAAAACTGGAAAATTGGACCTCTGATGACCTCTGATGACCTCAATTTTGGGTTTAGGAAAAATATATGAGTACTTCCAAATGTGCTTGTCGAGATTTTTCGAAAACACTTTTCTGCGTCTTTCTAGCCCTTTTAGTTTTCGAGTTGCAGGGGGTGCCCCACCCCCCCCCCCCCCCCCCCCGGCACGGCGAAGGTGGCGCCGAGCACCGGCACGGCGCGGGTTAATCTGAACGGGCCGGACCGGGCCTGGGCCTCAATATTATAAATTTCACCAGGCCTGGTCCGGGCCTGGGCTTGGTGTTCATGGGCCTGCTGGACCGGGCCGGGCTGGGGGTTGGTGGGCCCGTGACGAACACTGTTGCCATTGACGATCAGGCGTTATTTAAGCACAATCGAATTGCTCGCAACAATACAAGTTTTAAGATATATAACATCGACGCATAGGCCACAATTGGAAACCTAACCTTGAACCTTGACATTGGCCTTAGGTGAAGGTCACCAAATGTTAGAAAGAGGTCATATGCATACCAGTAAAACGCCTTTTTGGGCGATGACCGAGCGGGCGCGCACTGGTAAAGCTAAAGCAGGTTTGAAATATGAAACGGTATGGGAGCACACGTGGCAGTAACACATAGTCCTTTTAGTCCTTTTAGTTCCCCATAAAAATTGCCAGGTCTCCATGCATGCCAACATATACAAATTAAGTTTGATTGAATTGTACATGATCTCCTTTCTCGAATCCGCCAAAAGGGTGTGCGTCCTGAGCGCTGCATGCTTCAGCGTATACAAAATGAATGCTTAAATAAATAAAACCATTTTTGATCAATAATGATTTGTGTTCATTTATATGTCTGCGGTTGCCACGCGCTGTGGTACCACCCCTATCAGAACGCACTATAAAGCAATCAAAATTGATTTGATGGTCCTATCGAATGGTGAAAACCCAATCTCAATCAGAGCAGTGGTTGCAAAGTTATTAGCTTCCGAAAAGCGTCTGTATGGCCGGGTCGGGCCGGTTCAGGCCTGGTCGGGCCGGGTCAAATTTCGCGCCCGCTCGGTAATCATTCAACGCGTCTTGACGAAAATAACAAAATGGTGTCCATTTTACCTTTTCATCTTTATTCAGTCAAAAGTTATTGGAGAATAACATCTTTCACAAAAAGAACATATCAAATGGCAAAATTTAGCATATTTCAATACAAATAACCATCAATTTTATTTTTCTGTTTGAAGGACACTTCTTTACACTTAACAATAATAAAGTCAAAAATAAGAAATACATTTGGCTTGGGTATCCTCATTTTTTGTTTAATACTAATCTTGAAATGTAAGGTCAAGGTCATCAAATGTCAGAAAGAGGCCATGCTGCAGAGCATTTAACTCTCGCCCGTGCAGCGTCCGATCAGTGCGTGACCGTGCAGGGGGAGGGGGGTTGGTATGACCCCCCTAGCGTTTCGCTCCTAATTAAGCTAGAGGTTCAATTCAAACACGAGCGTGTTGCTTGTCACGAGAGGAAGCCATTGATACCCGATTTGAAGGTCCTAGGTCATTAGGTGATCTCTGAGGTCATGGCAATGACCCAAATGTCATCCAAATTGAAAATGCGTATACATCGAATTGCATCGAGCTAGAATCATGAATGAGCATATAATAATGCTTAATGGGTGCCAAATTCGTAATCAGTGTCACAAAATGTCTTAGAAACTGCCAAATTCCAAAAAGGTTATGTCAGGTCATGTCAGGTCATTTGAGGCCAGTGACCTCGGTTGACCTGTTGGGGCGCATGACCCCACTGGAACATATAATTATGTAAAATGGATCCCATATTTGAAAGCAGCGTCGCAAAACGTCCTAGAAACTGCCAGAAGCCAAACAAGTAATATGAGGTCATTGGAGGTCAGTGACCTTGGTTGACCTCTGAAAAGGTCAATAGAGGTCACAATCTCAATCGAAACCACAACTGTCACCTGGAGACACTTGTGCATATGCTTCCTGAACAACAAACACTATGAAACTGCACAAGTTACAAGGATCAATACTACGGGACGCCAGTTGCGCCTGACATGACCTTGAAAAACAGGTCAAAGGTCACGGGTCATGTGACCTACAACTTAAAAATGTCAGAATATATGTAAAATTGTTCACAAGTAGGGTACTGAAAGTTTCATCACAATCGGTTGATATTTACGCGAGTTATTCCCGAAAAACTGAGGGGTGGCATCAATCCCCCCCCCCTTCACTGGCGAGGGTTAACTCGTCTTGATGAGAACAGCAAAATAACGTTTACCGTACCATTCTAGTTTTATTCAGTCAAAAGTTATTAGCGAATAGGATATTTTTTTATATAAAATGGCATGTAAAATGAAGACAAAATGAGATATTTGGAGGCAAATATCCCTCAATTTTATTTTTGCACTTAATTGGCACGTCCTTACACGTAAGAATAGCATAGCGAAAAATCAGAAGCACATTTGGGAAAAGGTATCCAAAAGTTGTAAAATTTCGAAAACGAAACTTCGAAAACGAAAAAACTAAATTTGGACATTTTCGAAAATGAAAAAAAAAACATTACCATGCTATAAAACAACCCATTGCCATTCTAATGACATATAATAAATACATATTACTTCACATATTCCCCGCCATATGGGCTGACAAAGATTGACCTGCACCGTGACCTTGTACAAATGACCGAGAAAATATCTTCGGAACGACTGCTTGCATTGCAATACAACTTGCACAGCTCGCTTTAGCGCCCTAGGTTACCTGATATACAAATTTGGGTAAAAATCGGTGACATGACGGTGTAATTTTGCACTTTGTTTTTGTCGATTTGTCGTGGAATGCTCCAGCTACAAAAATAACATTTTATTTTGTCTTTAACTGGACCTAATTGCCCTACTTAACCCCCGAGTCACGGGGGGGGGGGGTTGAGCCCCCCCCCTTAGGAATATTAAGAATATCTCAGCAACTAATGTAGATATCGACGCCAAACTTTCAGTACCTTTTCGGGCATCATTTTTACACCTTTTGCGCAAACAAAAATGCAATTTCATCAGAAATTGTCCGAGATATAGTGAATTTAGTGACGTCACTAAACACGATTTTACACCAAAATCAGCTAAACTTTGCCAGGCCGTAAAAATGCCGTATTTGAAGCAAAATGCAATAAAAACGCTGAAAGGTAGCAAATTAAAAGGGCTACAAACCAGCTATCTCAAAATGTCGAAACTTTTGTTTTTTTACCCCAAAATTTAAAAAAATTGTTTTTGGAAAAATGCCCACAAAATCAATTTTGTTAAAGATATTAAAAAAAACGGAATATATGTCAGATAGCTACATATGAACAACTAACATACCAAATTTCAAAATGATATTATCTTTTTTGACTGACATGGCATAAAAGTATGGGTAAATTATGACGTCATATTTTGAAATTGCGTTTTTTGACTTTTATTGACCAGATTCAGACAAATAAATGCCAGCACTGTATTTTTTTAGATAAAACTGATATAGAAACATGCTTTTGTCATATCTATTTATCAATTTCACATTTTGACCTTCAGTGACCTGAACTTGACCTGAACTTGACACTAACTTGACGTAAATGAAGTCAGGTGGTAAAATTACTATCACTATCGAATTATACGTGTAAAAGCATCCACAAAAACATGTGCTGCATGACTTCGGTAGATATTTTGTGTGTAGTGACCTTTTGTGACCTGACCTTGACCTTGATCTTTTCCAACAATCTCACTTTAGCTCATGTGGGATATGTATAATACCCTTGGCAACACTTTGGGTGAGTATAGGTGCAATCGAAGGCCATGAATGGCAAGTATTGTACATAAACTCAAATACCTCGATTTTGACGTTTTACTTGACCATGACCTGACATGTGACCTTAATTTGAATTTTTTAAGTGTACGTTATGTTTATCCCATTGAGCGCTTTCGAATGCCGCCTTGCGCGTCCCGCTGCAATCATTGGTTCGGAAGATACCAGGGGGCTACCCCCCCCCCCCCCCCGCCTGTGAGTCGTGTTACAGAATATACTCCAGTGACTGCCGGGTTAATACTAGTATACGTATTCCACACAACATAGGTACCTATACAAGGAAATGCACTCACGCGCTCCTCTGCCACCCAGCAGGCAGCAGGAGACCAAAGACTGCGACGCTGCGTGTAAAATTATAACTTACGTTGGTTGTGAATCACTCCAAAATAGCGTCAGACGCGCCACTTTCCCTACCCCTACTGGTACCAAAATGCTACCAAATAGAGGGAACACGAACGAGGCAAAAAAACATATTGCTTTCCAAGTTCTTTTTTTTCGCAAGCAGTACCCATTTTCTTCGCCAGTTTCAGCGAATTTGAAGGGGGCTAATTTCTATTGCCGCCCCTGTCGAGCTTGGAATAGCGGGCCCCCCCCCCCCGCTTTGAGCTTTTGCCCCTGCCGCCCCCCCCCCCCTGATATCCGCCAGTGTCTCAGACTAGCATATATTATAGCCTTGGATGTCAAATAGCGCAGAATATATATCGCCGTTCATCGGTGCGGCGCGTCGCCGCCCTGTTGTTATCAGCGCCCAGTCAACTTAACCAGCCTGAAACCCATATCCGATTGATTGGAATGTGATTTGCTTGCAGTATTCGATAGTCGATACGCAGTCGATTCGAGACAGACATACCAAGTAACAATTTGTCTAGAATCGAAGGAGCTAATAGGGAAAAGCATGACTGACTGGCAAATTTGAAGCCTTCCAGGGATCGCGAGGATCTTTTTTAATATATTGCGAATATTCGGCATGAGGGGCACTATTTCCCCAGTTAATAGTGTATTATGCTTAAAACACATCGGAATGTGGAAATGCCGTCCTATAGTTCTCCAGTCTCCAGCAATTCCGCATCTCTGGCGTCTGGTATGCTGAAATTGGTCACGCGACGCCATCCAGTTCCGCGTCTCTGGAGTCCGCTGATTGGTCACGCTACGCCATCCAGTTCGCTGAATCGAGGGCGTGGCGAATTGACGGTCATTTTCCAGGCGGGAGGCCTCGCCGGAGCCACGTCACCGGGAAGTCAGTCCGGACGATCAACTTTCTATTCCCGGTAGGACGAGGCCAGCCTTGAACTTCGCCGGTTCGGCGCATGCGTCTCTCCTTTCTCCGCGGCGCAGTGCCCTCCGTCACCGGTGGGCCGTGCTCGCCGCCGCTGTTCCCTCGCGCCACGCTGCAGTAGATTCCCTCGCGCCACCAGCGGTAGATAGTGGTGGAGCCAGTCCGATTAGTAACCGAGCGTTTCGCGTGTTGGAAGGATCGAGATGAAGTGAGTGCAGGTTTCATGCCGGTTGATTTATTGTAATGAAAGGGATTTAGGAGTAAGTTGCAAGGACATTCGTCGAAAGGCGACTTGCTTCATTTTGTTTTTGAGACTTTGTAATCATTTGATTTATGAGCTGATGAGAAGAAACAAAACATTACGTAATACCATATATTGAAATAGTTTCGGTACAAAAGAAACATTATCGGTACAACTCTACGACTTTACGAGAGTCCATGCAAATGTCTAAGATGTCCAGTAGGGCATAGGGTCATTTTGCAATTGTTGTTAGGAATCAATTGGCACTCTAGCTTTCCTGGTTCCGTTTTGCATGCTGATCCCGAAAATGAAGCCCGTTTTGCCGCAAATGAGTGCTAAGGGTTGCTCATTTGCCTTTTTTGTTGGCATTCTCGCCCTTGCGGCCATCATAAGCGGTTTCTGGATGTAAGTCCAGGAAATGCGATCACATTCTAACCTAAAAGGGTGTTTGCGTCATCAACATGTTTAATGACACATTGTGCTCGTAAATTATACCCAGGTCATGTCAGGTCACTGACATGTGACGGCATTTTTAAATCATGGTGTTAATTTTTTCCAAATTTCCGCGTTCAGGAAGGCAATAATTTTACTAAACATGCATATAAAGGAAACGAACATATCAACAATCGTTCGAATTCTGGAACAAAGGGTTCAAGAAAAGGTTTTTGAACAAAAGGCGTAGCTGACTGCCACCTTTGACACAAGAATGTTTAAAATTATAGCTGTTATTCAGTTAATTATTGTATTCCAATATATAGGCTAGCTTTTGTTCTTCTTCGTTTTCTCAACAATAGATCATTTTCGAAATAGCTGAGAGATTTATCGTGCTTTATTGTGTATTATTCCCTAAAAAAACACATTCTAGGGAAGCAGAAAAGAAGCAGAAGCCACGATATCTTGACGTTCATATGAATCCGAGCTATATTTGGCGAGCCTGAGATGCGACGTTCGTCTGTTAACCCGCGAGTTACTGGGGTATATTTCATAACGCGACTTACTGGGGGGGGGGGGGGCTATTTTTTGCCCCCCCCCCCTCTCGGATCTCCGGAACTACTGGACCAAATGTAAAATTCAAACGGTATTCGGTATCCCGGGGAAATTTATCGAGGGAAACATAATATTGTTGACCTCGGGGTTACTGATGACGTCACAGGTCAGGTCAAGTACAAAATGTTTGACCGTGTCGAAAGGTCTCGATGGATGGAATTGTCGCGCAAAATTGCGATATTAAACGCAAAAGCTGCCGATAAATCGGTATGATTAGTGTGTCTGACACTTCTAAGTACCTTTCTAATCTGTTTATGACCTTGGGTCAGGTCAAGGTCATCCGAGGGCACGAGGTCAAACTGCAGATTGCGGTCATTAGGCGTTGTAACACATGTTTATGGGTTTGTCTTTTGTTTAGAACGCGAAAAATGACCTTAGAACATTGTTTGTTCCATATAAATAGAAGTAAAAAGCAAAAACGGAAATGCGTTTTTTATGAATAGTAACGCTGGGAGAGGTGGTCGATTTTTGTAATTTAACCCTATTCCCTGCGGGCGGCTAGAGTTACGTTAACCTGCAGATTCTGCCCCCCCCCCCCCCAGAGATCTCGAGAACCGCTTGGTAGATTTATATGGAAAAACGCCATTCGATTCGTCATTACAAGATCTCTCTTTTAAGACCCCGAAATTTCTTTTTTGTTCAAAAATTGGGGGCCCGGGGGCAAAAAAATGAGAAAATTTTGGGTGTTCTTTGAAAGGTCATTGCGGCCATGCCGTTTGACCGATTTGCATTCCTCAAACGTTTTTGAGCTTCATATGCACTGGTCTTCAATATATCAAAAGACAAAAAAAAAAAAAAATAGGCGTATGCAGGGGATGTAAAATGGGGGGGGGGGGGGATTTGTTTATAAAAAATATGTGCTGTTCGTTATTATTTGGGACGACATGAGCGTCACATGAAGGCACTATATGCTGTAATTTGTTACATTTAATATATTGGGCATTGGCGGATCCAGGAAAACAACGAGGGGAGGGCACCATGCGCGTAACGCTTTGATCATCTTACTAATTTGAAGTTGGACCTAATTTAAGGGAGGGTATCGCCTCCCATTTTTTGTACCTGAGTGCGCCTCTGCCCAAAAAAATATGTACCATCCCAGTATCTATGATGTATATTGTATTGGAATAGTTTCTGATGCATTTATATTGCGATATTGCATTGCAAACCACGAAGGAAGAATGCGCGGCAAACCCGCATTCGAAACACCCTCCCCAAAACAGGAGCCTGGCATCGCCTCTGCTGGACCGATTTTTTTTTGACACAACACGAGCTATTCAAAGTTGGGAAAAGTCACATCGTTTCAAGAAGCTAGGCTTAACGGTTTAGAAGCGGCAAGTGAAAAACACCCGGGGGGGGGGGGGGGCAGAATCTGCCCCCGCAGGGAATAGGGTTAAAGGTCATAAGTCAGTTATTTTTGAAGATATCAACTTCAAATTTGGTACACATATTCACCGCATACGTCTTGATTACAAATATTCTGGTTTTTGGATAATTCTGATTTTTTTTCTTGAAAATTATGTTAAAAAAACGTATTTGGATTTCTCAAAATTTTGAATAAAAAAACCCTCAAAAATCCGAGATAGAAGTTGGATAGCCCGGGCCATTGACAGTAATTTGATTTAAAACAATTGAGTTTATATCAAACATCGTACCTTTGACAGCGTTTTCCGCAAACCATTATTTCGCAACAAAAACCGAAGAACATGACGTCACTCTGACGTCATTCCCGGTTGGCCTATCATAACCTCATATTTTGACTTCTTCCAACATGTGTAGAATTGATGTGAGAGAAGGTACTGCCAGTTTAGTGACGATAGCGGTGTACTTTTAGGAGTTATTGCAAAATAACGGGTGGGGGGGGGGGCAAAAAATAGCCCCCCCCCCCCAGTAAGTCGCGGGTGAATGGTGGGTAAGCTGTATGCGGTATAGTTTGCATATGTTTGTGTGATCAGCTGCATGCTTTTGTAAGCGCGTAAATGTTATTTTAAAAAAAATAGTCTCAGTAAAGCCAGGTTCACAACGAATCCGTTGACCACCATTATTCCGTCGACGATTGCTTGTTGTCCATTGAACAATTGATTATAATGCTACGACAAGCGTTTTAACTATATTGTCATGGTAAATAATTATTGAAGAATAAAATGACATTTGAATTTGGATTTGGCTATGGATCTAACACAGAGAAGACAACATGTCTTTAAAAGCCATCCGTCGACGCCGACGGACCGATGGCCGTCAGCAGATAAAAATGAATCCGGTGTGAATCGGACTGTATAATTGATATAGTTCAATCGGACTGTAGAATTGATACAGTCCAATCGAACTGTAGCATTGGTACAGTCCAATCAGACTGTCATTGATACAGTCCGATTCACGTCGGATCCATTTTGATCTGCTGACGGCCATCGGTCCATCGACGGATGGTTTTTAAAGACATTTTGCCTTCTCTCTGTTAGATCCATAGCCAAATCCTAATACAAAAATTTAATTTTATTATTTTATAATTAGGTATCATGGCAGTATAATTAATACGTTAGTCGCAGCATTGTAATCAATTGTTCAATGAACAAAAAGCAATCGTTGACGGAATAATGGTGGTCAACGGATTCGTTGTGAACCTGGCTATACACGACACTGTCTTAAAACATATGTATAACATTTACGCGTTTACAAAAACATGCAGCTAGTCAAACAAACTCATGTATACAGCCTACTCACCATCGACAGACGAACGTCGCACCTCGGGCCCGCCAAATAGCTCGCACTAGTGCTAACCCGTCCGCTGTGCTGGGAGATTACAGATCAAGTGATGGTGCAAGCCAGTGATAGGCAATTAGGGATTGATAACCCGTACTACCCGCGACACCTGTCGTACCTATAATACGTTGTTGTACCCGTCATACACCCGTAGTACCCGTTGTGCCCTTGTGGAACACGTGATAAACCTGTTATAGCTGACACTCACCCATTATACCCGTGGAACTCATATGGCACCCGTTATACACACGTTAAACCCGTGCAAACTCCACCCCGGCTTAGCGTATATGTTCATTGATATATGCCGTACCGCATGTCGATGACCTTCGTTTCGCAGTGATTCCGTGGTTGCTTCTCATTGGTTGTGACACTAGTATCCGTGGTTGGATCTGATTGGCTTTCGACTGGAGTGAAGCGATGTAAAACCCGTATCCGTAAACTGTTTTTTACGGTAAAATATTTCTTAACACCTCCTTCTATGTTAGTTACAGAACAAGCCTTCGCCCAAAACTGCACAACCTACAATTGTCTAAAACTATCGTATCAAATGCGTCGGAAATGTACGAATTATGTACGGATTAATGTAACAATGTAATAATGTAATAATGTACGGAAATGTACGAATTTCTTATTTCCCCTCTGATTCACAGTTCCCCTCTGATTAGATGACATGCACCTTCCACCTTCCTGTCATCACAGGCGGCTCAAGTAGCGGCGTTTATCAGTGGAGTAATGGAGTATCTTTATTTTTTCGACAATGTTGGTAGTAAGTTCGCAAACTATATAGAATACATGAACATACCTGGCTGTGGTAAGATCACAGATTACCCAGAAATCAGTGCACAAGGAATATTTTACTTCCGGAAATATGATCAACTTAATTATTATAATTAGGCACTATTGTGAGGTCATTTGTTTAAATGTGTTGGGTCAACTCAAGTCGGTCGGATTTGTTGCCTTATGAGTATCTTCTATTGATTTGGTCTGACCCTTCTGCTCCAATGGGTGTCTGAGATCCGGCCTTTCGACAAAGCGGAAGGTCTTGGGTGTCCTGTGGGCTCACCATCCAACCACACAATTTCTGTTCAACGGCAGCAGAATCAATAATCGAAAGTTGAAAGTAAGCTGGAACCGATCGCTTGTTAGTCCTATCTAGAGATCGAATGAACAGCGATTGAACTACAGTATCGATTCAATTCAACTCAAACATGTCTGTCTCCAGGATGGAAACGGCACCCGGCGAGTGCGCTCCCACCTGAGCGACGAGAAAGACAATGTCACCACACTATGACGTCACAAACGACTGCGTTCCCGTTAACAGGAGATCAGTGTCAGACTTTCTACCGGTCGGTGCACCACTCGGGTGCATTGCTCTCTAACCAGGGCCGTGTTCTAACTGTCGTCAGCACATTTGTCAGCACCAATCACGGCCCAGTATTATACTTACGTCACGTCACGTGACCACAAAGTCGTGTGACTCGTGACGTCACGCGCTGGCTGACGCTGCTGCCAGGATTTGTTTCTGGTCAGCCCGTCAGCAAAGAGAGAAAGCGCTACTAAATCCCTAACTGTGTGAATGATATTTGATGAAAATGCGTAAGATTTTTGAATATTTGATTATGAAATGAACTTAAAAAAGATCATTAACACATTCTAAGCGAAATCGTGGGCGATTTTAGAAGAACTGCGTTACTTTGTATGGAGAGATTGTCTTTGCTGCGCCATTTCTGTAGACATTCGCATCAGCTGACTTCACACATCGAACGTTCGGTCAGCTGGCGTGACGTCACGCATTCCAGCTGACAATCGTGCTTACGACAGATCGAACGGGGCCTAGGGCCCAATCTTACCAAGTGCCGCGATCGCACCCAATCTTACCAATTCCGTAGTACGGCATATTGGTGCTGGCCTGCAAAACTATTGAAAACCGGGATTTAACCGGAGGCACGCCGATCTTCAGTCCAGCGTTCTCCCGACTGAGCTATTTCGACAATGAGGTTGAGCAAACCAAACACCGTGGTTCCCATAGGTGCGGTATTCTGAGCACTCCATTCACGGCATGCCGTACTTACGTATTCACGGCATTTGGTAAGATTGGGCCCTGGGCCCAATCTTCAGGAGACTGTGACTTCAGGAGACTGTGACCGCTGCCCGCGGCGGTAGATCATGTCATGGTGCGCTGCCTCTGAACCCACGCCGTCCCCTGGATGGCATACTGTTCCGCAGTACCGGCTTGGCGCATTTCGACAATAGAGCCATACAAAACATGTAAAAGGTTCATTATTTACGAGTGACAGCGCAGCAGATGTGAATAATATTGCATCTAGTAATTCTATTAATTCACACATAAAAGGCACACAATTCAACTATATAAGCTTTTCCGTAAAAACAGCTGTATGAATCCAGACGAACGAATCCAGCCGTATGAACCCAGTTGTGTGATCGGTCTGCACGCAGCAGGCTGTGTCTCTGTGTCTCAGCTGGTCTGGCGGCTGCCGGAGAGCAGTCTCTCTGCCTGTGCCGGTGCCGGTCTCAGCAGGTTGTGTCTCTGTGTCTCAGCAGGTATGGCGGCTGCCGGAGAGCAGTCTCTCTGCCTGTGCCGGTGCCGGTCTCAGCAGGTTGTGTCTCTGTGTCTCAGCTGGTCTGGCGGCTGCCGGAGAGCAGTCTCTGTCTGTGCCGGTGCCTGTCTCAGCCGGCTGTGGCTTGACAGACAGGTAACGGTCTCCGCCGACCTTCGTGCGGCAGATCTGGGTTACCGCCAGGTCGGCTCGGCTCGGCGGCGGCGGCGGCTGCAGTCAGCTGATTGTTGCCCGCCAGAGGGCTGCCGCCGCCACCAGAGGGCCCGCAGCGACGCCCAGGCAGCAGCGAACGATGTGGCGGAGCGTCGTACTGTGCCTCCTTCTGCTGGCGCTCAGTGAGTAAACAAAAACTGGCGATCGATTGTTTGTTTCATGTGCTGGACCTCCGGTGAGGTGTGTTTGTGTTTGTCAGATCAGATGGGAGATAGGTGCAGCTTACAGTGCACGATTTGTGACCAGGCTAGATAGACCAGGTGGATGAGGCGTACATTTTGTGTATGATATAGAAATCGCATTGTAGCTCAATCTGCAATGTATGCGTATATATGTAATATCTGGTCCATGTGCATGCTGTTCGTGGGCCCTTTCTCACCATAGATTTTTAGCTTTCACTCTAGACTACGTGTGATTATGTCTCTGGTGGCCTAGTGGTAACCTTGAAACCCGGAAGAAAGGAACCATCTGTCAAGCATATACTATTTTGTGTGATATATCATTTATCCAACAGCATATCCACAAATCATAGAGGTTTATCTATAATTGGTGTATCTGTGTATCTGTATTTCCAAATTTTAATCTCTATCGTAAGGGCACATTACGTACCCGTTATAAATGCATGAAACACGTCCTGCGTGACATGAGATCGTATAGTATTCACATGCCATTCATGATACTTTTCATCATTGTTCGACGTGCTCAACTTAATTAGCGGGGAGGCTAATCTGCACGTGGATCTAGTTAAGTACGTAACGAATGCAAGTTTGGTATACGAGCGATGATGAAGTACGAAGTTTGGTATACGAGCACAGTGAAAGCAAAGCATATATCCAGATTGCCGACATACGTTAATACTTAGTTCTATATGAATAGACTTAGCAAAACTGAATCACTTGTATGCTCTCATATCTTGTGACCGAAGGCTGACTTAACCCTCGCCCTACGGGAGCTTTTTTCACCTTCACCCTACGGGGGGGGTTCCTAAAAAGACCCCCTGTTAACTTCCAAACCATGCAAGATAGAGCAACGCGGTAAGAACCAACATGTTGCCTGTCATGTTTTGAAATCTAACGGTATTCAATTTTTAGGTTTCGGTTCAACGAGTGACCTTCCAGGTCAAGTGAATGGCCTCGATCGATCACGTCCAGAACAGAGATTTTGTTCTGTCAGAAAACCTCAAAATTATAAATAAATAAATGTTAACATAAAGGCATGTCCCTAGACCAGTTTTGCCTCAGAAATACAAAAAAGTAATGATTTATTCGTATCTGGTCAAAAAAGTACAAAAAGTGACTAAAAAATGACGTAATGAGCTTCTTACACTTGGGAGCTATCACTCAGTCAAAAATGGAGATATTGCTTTAAAATTTGTTTTGAGTATTATCCATACTCATTTCTCTAACATATATTCCGTTTAACATCTTGCAAATTTTGATTTTGTGGTGATTTAAAAAAAAACATTTTGTATTCATTTAAGGGGTCAAAAACCCAAAATTTTGCAAATCAGAGATTGCCATTTAAAGAAAACAACATTTTATATCTTCGCTGAATTGCGTTTGCAATTTTCTTTAAAACTCTGTTTTCTACGATTTTTCAAACATTTATCGTTTTTCCAACAACATGACGTCATCAAAACGTCATTATTTCCCAAACTTCTCAACCAATTTCAAATAAATTTACACAACATAGGTATAATTGTTGTAAACTCAGCTGCTCCAAATTTCATCAAGATGTGCCGCATATGTAAAAGGTTATGCAAGAAAAACCTCAGGGGGGTCGTTTTAGGACCCCCATCCATCAGTAGGGCGAGGGTTAATAATACAAATCAGTTTTGTAAAGGCTATCATAACCCGCGCTGTGCCGGTTCTCGGCGCTACCTTCGCCGTGCCGGGGGGGTGGGGCGTCTAATCGTCCCCCCTCCTCTAACTCGGCTCCTATGGGAGAGTAGTCGGCATACAAAAAAAATATTGTTCGATAGCTCGTCAAAAACCATGTCGAAACCATTTCAGTTATTTTGTTTTGGCTCAGGTCAATATTAAGATCACCAGAGGTCATCAGAGGTCCGATTTCCCAGTTTTGGGACTCTGCTCCAGAAACCCACAAATATCTCGAGAACTATGATAGCTAAGAAAAAACGGGGAAAGAATCAAAATTTCTTAAAAAATACAATCGCCTTGGTGCCCTCAAATTAGAGCTAAGGTCAATAGTTTAGGCACCAGAGGTCACTGGAGGCCACAATTGCATTTTCTTGCAAAAAAAAATCGTGAATACCTTTGTATTGGTTACACATAGAGCAATAATTTGACCACCATCGTGTTTGTCTTGTCAAGACACTTCAAAAAATATTGATGGTGATCGGGTTAAGTCAACTTCAAAATATGACCTAAGATCAAGATCATTTGGTGATTCAGAGAGGTCATATTGCATATGGGGCGACACGACTCGACGATACAAATACAAAGGTGTCATTCTCACGTCTGTATCTTTATTCTAGCAATATGTATTGGCAAAAAAGTGTTCTTGACCTCAGATGACCTCAGCTGACCTTGCAGACCTATCATTGAGCAACAATTGAACCTGAGCCATCAATAATGAGCTAAAATAACATGATTCTGAAAGAATGAACCTGATCTAAGGCGTATTCTCTGAATAGGAAGCATTTGTATATTTTCCCATTGACTTAATGGGAGGTCACGAAATTGACCTGACCATAAGTCACCGATATACACAAGACGAGGTAACGACTTGTAGGTATTTATGGTCTGATTAAATCTTGTAGGTTTGAAAACCGATCGGCCAAAAACTGTGGCTGTGGTACGACCGCGAACGTTTTTGGAGGTGGGGTCACGTGACCTGGCCTGGTGACCTGACCTGAGATGACCCGAGGTGAAGAATTTCACACAATGCGGGTAATTGATGCCCAAACACCTGTGCCAAAAACAGCGACGCTGCGCGCTGCTGTTCTTCCGCTATCTTCTAAAAATATTAGGGGGGAGGGGCGTCTAAACGCCCCCCGACGCGGCGCGGGATAATTAATAAGCATGAGCTGTATTTAGATTTTCACAACAACAACAACACAAACATGTAATACCTCTCTCGTGACTGACGACTTTTGACATTGACATCGACCAAGTCCAATCCATATTGCCATGCATCACTCGCCGGGTCACGTGTTCGCAGCCAGCGGACTGCGCCCCCCACGGCGGCGAGCCAGGCCTCTCCGTCGCCGCGGCCCACCGACCGAACCGCCGACCGTCGACGCCGCCGAACCGCCGACCGTCGACGCCGCCACCGCCGCCGATGGAGCCGCCACCGAGGCCCCGACGGAGCCGCCTGCGCCGGCGGTGACGACCCAGCGACCCACGACCACGACCACCCGGGTGACGACCCGCAGGACGACCCAGGCCCCGCTGCCGCCGCGCGATGGTGACTATGAGACCGAGTGTCCGGAGAAGTACGGATTCTTCGCCGACGCCTTCCAGGTAAGCATGACGGCGGCGTTGCGTGCTGCGATGCTCTTGATTCATGCTTGTAGGTAGCGATTATTCTGCAAAAATATCGATGTCGTCAGTAGGCGGACGCTTCATTTTAGAGATAATCGCGAATGTTTTCATGTTTTTAATGATGTTATGCTCAGTGAGTGGTTGCATGTATTCATGACATGTATTTTCTTAACAAGGCATTGCTACTTTATTTCACTGCACTATCTTCTGCTGAATCAGTATGTCTCATGCACGATTCATGTACCAGCTGACTGTCGGTTGTTTCCAGTGCGACCGATACTACGAATGTCACAACTACCAGATCACGGAGCACCTGTGCGAGGACGGCATGGTATTCAACGACTTCAGCACCGAGTACGGCCGCTGCGATCTAATGCACGCGGTCAACTGCACCGGACGCGAGGAGCTGCGTGAGTATTACACACTACACAGTGTCAGCTATCCGGACAGTGCCACAGTGTACACACTACACAGTGTCACCTTTTGTGCCTGTCCGCCGGCACGTGACCTGCTGTGCCTGTTCGCCGGCACGTGACCTGCTGTGCTTGCCCGCCGGCTCGTAACCTGCTGTGCCTGTCCTCTGTCCGCCGGCACGTGACCTGCTGTGTCTGTCCCCTGTCCGCCGGCACGTGACCTGCTGTGCCCTGTCCGTCGGCACGTGACCTGCTGTGCCTGCCCGCCGGCACGTGACCTGCTGTGCCTGTCCGCCGGCTCGTGACCTGCTGTGCCTGTCCTCTGTCCGCCGGCACGTGACCTGCTGTGCCTGTCCCCTGTCCGCCGGCACGTGACCTGCTGTGCCTGTCTGCCGGCACGTAACCTGCTGTGTCTGTCCGCCGGCACGTGACCTGCTGTGCCTGTCCGCCGGCACGTGACCTGCTGTGCCTGTCCCCTGTCCGCCGGCACGTGACCTGCTGTGCCTGTCCGCCGGCACGTGACATGCTGTGCCTGCCCGCCGGCACGTGACCTGCTGTGCCCTGTCCGCCGGCTCGTAACCTGCTGTGCCTGTCCTCTGTCCGCCGGCACGTGACCTGATGTGTCTGTCCCCTGTCCTCCGGCACGTGACCTGATGTGCCTGTCCGCCGGCTATGCGGCAGGCGGGCGGGTAGGACGGGTGACTGGGTCGTGGTCAGCTCAGTTGAATACAACACACGCATCGAGTCAGAGCGACAGATCTTGTTTTGCTGAATCGAATGGTATCACTCGCTCCTCTGTAGCTGGATCCAGTGGCTCATGATGCTGGATTCCGTTTTGCATTTTCCGAATGTTATGCCATACTTTTCCGTCCGTCTGGTATGGCACTACATCCGGGACCTCCGATACGCTTATCTGACAGCGGCCCCTTATAAATGGCGCCGCGCCAATACCCGAGTGTTCCGCTCAGCCACCCGAGCGGCACGGCCGACCATTGTCAGAGACTGTAGTGGGCGGAGCCGGCCCTGATAAACTTATGACGTCATGCGTAATACAAAAGGAAACTTGCTGATTTCTCCAAGGATATCAATAAATTGCCCAAACCAAAGTCATATTCGTATTTTTCGGCCCAATATAGCCATTACTGCAAAACTTCGAGAAATCTGTCAATGTGAAATATTACAAGGTCAAGGTGAAATAATATTAGTGAAAATTATTATTGTTCCTCGCGATCCGTAGTGTTTTTGCATCAGTCTTTGCCCATAACAATGTGCCATATGACTATGACTGGATCCGCAATATCCATTCTAAGTGGACGGATTTTTATCTTTAGTATGATCTTATTGAAATTAAATCACTAAATACCATGTTGTTAGCGGTTCATGTCAACATGTGTCTCTAAGCTATTGTTTGGTTTTGTGTTGCAGTTGTCTTGCGTGCTACTGACTTGTGCCAACATGCAGTCTCCGAGGTTTCTGTCTAGTGCTATACTGCAGTCTCCATAAGTGCTACTAACTTGTGCCAACACGCACTCTCCCAGGTTATTGTCTAGTGATATTCTGCAGTCTCCATAAGTGATACTGGCTTGTGCCAACATGCAGTCTTCCAGGTTATTGTCTAGTGCTCTACTGCAGTCTCCATAAGTGTTACTGACTTGTGCCAACATGCAGACTCCCTGGTTATTGTCTAGTTATTTACTGACTTTTGTACCATGTCTGTGGGACGGTTTAGAAGGACCCTCAAGGTCATGCTGCTCACTTCCAACCATGTGACCTGATCTGTGATGTGCCTTGTACTGCACTGTGTGTCATGTTTAGGTTAGTTTAGTTCAGTTGTGTGCCTGATTTTAACCAGCCTTTGTGCTCCTTTACCACAGTTTGACTCAAAGCGGTAATAGTCACTGTTTGGTGGATGGTTTGCTTTAGTACAATACAATACTGACTAACTTTATGAATCAAAGTAGGACTAGGCTACGGCAGTCATTTTTGCAGTAAAAGGGTTGTATGACATTGGAATAAGCTACAAGGGGATGCCGCTGCTGCTGTGACACTTGCTTCTTTCAAAATTAGATTAAATATATACCTTACAGAGAAGATTAGTTCAAAAACACTCGTGGGATTAGGCTTCTTTTAGGCAGTTAGAGTAAGATGATTTGAAGGGGCGAGACTGGACCTGGTGGAGGGGGGATGTGCAACCTCGGATGGGCCCCGAGAGGCTCTTTGTTGCACTTTTCTTATATGTCTGTATGTATGTCTTTAGTACTATACTGCAGTCTCCATAAGTGTTACTGACTTGTGCCAACATGCAGTCTCCCAGGTTATTGTCTAGTGCTATACTGCAGTCTTCATAAGTGATACTGACTTGTGCCAACACGCAGTCTCCCAGGTTATTGTCTAGTGCTCTACTGCAGTCTCCACAAGTGATACTGACTTGTGCCAACATACAGTCTCCCAGGTTATTGTCTAGTGCTTTACTGCAGTCTCCGCATGTGTTACTGACTTGTGCCGACATGCAATCTCACAGGTTATTGTCTAGTGCTTTACTGCAGTCTCCGCATGTGTTACTGACTTGTGCCGACATGCAGTCTCCCAGGTTATTGTCTAGTGCTATACTGCAGTCTCAATAAGTGATACTGACTTGTGCCAACATGCAGTCTCCCAGGTTATTGTCTAGTGCTCTACTGCAGTCTCCGCATGTGTTACTGACTTGTGCCAACATGCGTCTCCCAGGTTATTGTCTAGTGCTCTACTGCAGTCTCTGTATGTGTTACTGACTTATGCCAACATGCAGTCTCCCTGGTTATTGTTTATAGTGTTCTACTGCAGTCTCCATAAGTGCTACTGACTTGTGCCAATATGCCAGTCTCCGGGGTTCGTTTATTAGTTTTGGCTCGCCAGGACAGATCGACGGGTTGCTATATTAAGCAGATAATACGATTGGATGCTTGGTCTTGTTTAGACATTCGTTCGTCCATGTGGACAAACTATATCGTATATGGATACAGTCTCACATGTGTGATTGTTTTTTTTTGTTCGAATAACATGCAATGGGGATACATATTGTTCACTTCTATGAGAGTGATATTCTGTTCATACGATAGAAAATCAGGTAAATCGGAAGAAAATAAGAGCCTATGCTTCCAGGTCGAAACCACAAGCTATTTCTAACATACAAACACCTTTCTGCAGAGGATCCGCACCCCTCGGGGCATCTGTGTCCGCGTCAGAACGGGTACTACCCGGATCCGGACCCGAACGTCTGCAACAAGTTCACCCAGTGCACCAAGGGCAAGGCCAACTACCTGACGTGCCCGTCCGGCCTACTGTTCTCCCTGAAGACCAGCACGTGCCAGTGGCCCGACCAGGCCGGACGTACCTGCAACTCAGAGGGTGAGCTATTCGGCACAAATGGCACAGGAACGAGCAGTCCTTAAACCCGGTACGGGTAAAATATATAGCCAGGCATTGTTTACAGCATAACGTTAGTGGAACAGGTATTTAATATCTGTAGTTTGGTTTGGTTAGGACAAGGCCGCCTTAGTCCGTTTGGGTCATTGCAGCCATCGGATGGAGGGAAAGGGGTAAAGTAACAAAGTGGAACGCCGACCGGGCAACCGTCCATGACCTCACAGTGCCCTCTATCGCAGGGCGAAGCTGCGGAGAAGACCCAAGCCCCCCCCCCCCCTCCCCCCCCAGGTTCCATTATGACATATATACCCCTCAGGCACAAACGTAACAGAACCAAGGGCAAACCAGTTTGGCTTACCCCAGAAGTAAGGAGTGCTATACAAGCTAAAAGAAGTGCATTTGGCATTTTGAAGGGATCTTCACTAGATATAAATCAGAAGGCCTACCAGAATGCAAGAAATTCAGTTAAGAAAAAGGTCAGAGCAGCTAAAAGGGCAAAGGAACTTGATTTAGCTAGACATTGTAATGCAGATAGTAAGAAGTTCTTCAGTTTTTATAAGTTCAGTACAGTTTCCAAAAATATAGGTCCATTTAAGGTAGATGATGTGTTAGTTAGCAAGGACAGTGAAATGGTTGAAGTGCTTAATGATCAGTTTCAATCTGTCTTTACTATCGAGGACCAGAGTAGTATTGCAGCACTTCAGCCTGAGCTAGAGACAGAGGAGACTATAGGAGAGCTAGGTGGCATAAGTAGTGAACTTGTTCTAGAATATCTAAAGAAAGTAAGGCCTAACAAGGCAGAAGGACCTGATGAAATCCATGCTAGACTTTTAAGAGAATATGAAAGGGAGTTGTCGGTTCCATTAGCCATAATATTTTCTAAATCACTCGCAGATAGTAAAATTCCACTTGATTGGAAAAGAGCAAATGTTGTTCCTATTCATAAAAAGGGAGATAGAAGTAAAGAGGAAAACTATAGACCGGTTAGTCTGACCTCATTAGTCTGCAAGGTGCTTGAATCAATCATCAAAGATAAGATTGTTGAATTCTTGGAGCAAAATGAACTCATCAAGGATACACAGCATGGCTTTAGGAAGGGCCGTTCTTGTTTAACTAATCTTCTGGAGTTTTTGGATGTTGCAACAGATAGCTTTGATCAGGGTAAACAGCTATATGTAGCTTTTCTTGATTTCAGTAAAGCATTTGACAAAGTCCCCCATACAAGACTGGGGTTGCAACTTAAAATTCATGGGATCAGGGGCAAGATTCTGGATTGGATAGAAACGTGGCTTTCAGGACGCCAGCAAAGGGTTATATTGAATGGGTGCCAATCACAATGGAAGGAGGTTCTCAGTGGGGTTCCACAGGGCTCAGTCCTGGGCCCATTGCTTTTTATAATATTTGTGAATGCAATTGAGAACAGTATAGACAGCAAAGTCTTGAAATTTGCAGACGATCTAAAAGTTGTCAGGATTATTAGAGGAAAACATGATCAGGATGTTTTTCAATCAGATATGGACAAGCTAGTTGAGTGGTCTGAAGCATGGCAGATGAAATTCAATTTGAGTAAATGTAAGATTATGCACGCTGGACGGGTTAGCAGTAAACATAGGTATGAAATGGGTGGGCAGAAAATGGAGCAGATTGAAAAGGAAAGAGATTTAGGTGTCGTGGTAAACAATAGACTATCAGCGTCAGACCAGGTTGTAGAAGCTAGGAAAAAGGCACTTAGAATGCTAGGGGCCATTAACAGAAATGTTTCCTACAAGAGTGAAAAGGTAACAACAAAACTGTATTGTGCATACGTTAGACCACATTTGGAGTATTGTGTACAAGCCTGGTCTCCAACATATGAGAAAGATTGCTGGTTGTTAGAAAGAGTTAAAAAAGGGCAACAAAAATGGTTAATTGTCTTGGTAGTTTACCTTATGAAGATAGATTAAAGAAATTGGGTATGTTTTCACTTAGATATAGAAGGCTAAGAGGAGATCTAATTGAAGTCTTCAAATTTGTAAATAGTCAGCATTCTGGATATTTAAAGGGTATGTTTGAGTTCAATAGGGAAAATCGAGGTAGAGGTCATCAGCATAAACTCATTATGAAACAAAGTAGGACTAGGCTACGACAGTCATTTTTCAGTAGAAGGGTTGTAGGACATTGGAATATGCTACCAGGGGATGTCGCTGATGCAGTGACACTTGCTTCATTCAAAATTAGATTAGATAAATACTTTACAGAGAAGGGATTAGTTCATAAATACTCGTGGGATTAGCCTTCTTTTATGCAAGTAGAGTAAGGTGATTTGAAGGGGCGAGACTGGTGGAGGGGGGGGGGGGGGGGGGGGTGGGGGTGGGGGTGGGGTGGGGTGCAACCTCGGATGGGCCCAAGAGGCTCTTTGTTGCACTTTTCTTTTATGTCTTTATGTCTTTATGTCTTTTATGACGTAACACACCGTCGGCTGGTCACCATTTCGCAGCAATAGCAATATATCAAATATTAATGAGTGGTTTCGGAAAATTATCATCTCAGCAGCAAGCATAAGACAGATACATGATTAATCAGCAATGATAAACAATGTATATCTTGCAGCAATCATCCTGAAATAAGAATAATCACAGTTCAGCCTAATATCCCTCAAGATTCACAATATTTAGCGGTCCAGACACCAAAAAAGCGTTGCCCATTCCGACCTGGACTGGAACAGTTTTTTTTCTCAAATAAATTTAGTCCGAATGTTTTGTGTGGATGGATTTCCGAGGTCAGGACCCACGCTAAGCAGAGCTTGTTGCGCAGGTCCTGATCTCACCACCCGATCGCGCAATTCCTGTTGGCCGGCAGAATTTAGAGACGAAAGTTTTACGTGCCCGACATACCTGGACACGGTCCGCCCGCTCACTGACGTCACCTGACCTTGAGTGTGACCGCTGCCACCGACCGCAGGCCATCCCAGTCAGGAGCAAATAGCGAGCACCGAAGCGACTCGAACCCGGGCTGCCACTACCGGGATAGGTCAGAAGTCCAGCGCTCTCCCACTGAGCTACCAGGGCGGACTAAACAGTTCAATGCATTCCTCGCAAAATAATGTCAAGCAGCACAATACAAATACACAGAAACTGCGGAAGCCATTCCAGAGATGAAGTAAATGTTATTCGACTATCTCATAAAACGACGTTTTTTCAGAATACCTGGACTTCCAATGTCCGGGCATTAAGATTGTGGATCCCGCTCCCGGCCAGCCGCTGCACCCCCGATTTGAGGACCCCAAGAACTGTCAGTTCTTCTTCTCCTGTTTGGATGGCGTGGTGCCTCGACGTCACGGCTGCGAACAGGGCAGGGTCTTCAACGGCGATACCAAGAGATGCGACGACCCTGCAAATGTATCCAGTATTAAATGGTGAGTACTAAGAGGCAGGTCAAGCTGGGAGATGTTCCGTATTGGGCACGTAACGGAGATCCTAATAATAATGTAGAGCTTTTTATTTTTCTCGTGTATAAAACTGCAACCTTAATGGATTCTTGACTATGAGAGTTTCGAGTTGTGCAGACAAAACGTTTAAAATAAGTTTGTTTTCCACGTTGAGGTGGTAAGATGCTTATAAAAGGTAAATACGAAATGTGTATTGAGCTGGTCCTTGTGTTATACGATGTATGACAACCTGTAATCTTTTCAGCCAAAACTGGTACAAGGGGTGAGTGCAACCGGAACAAGCTATTCAAGAGAAGCTTCAAACTTCGCCTTCAGAATACTTATAAAGAGACGTTGGAACATCTCCATCTATAAAAGTGTTGAGCGATTCGTAGATCCTACAATATTCACCTATATTTTGAATTTTATCTTCTTGGTTTGATCTTCATTGATTTGTCGATACTCTGAAATACATGTTAAACTTTGGCTGACCTGCACTTTCTCATTCGTATCTCATCCCTAAATAGAATATATAGGACGTGTTTGTACTTTTATGCTTCCTCTCCGAATTCCCAAAAATGGTTTCAAAATTGTTTGTCAAAATTGTCGTTTTAGTATGTAACCGTTGTAGCTTAGATGGTATGAAATATACGGGTGCAATATCACACATGCATGATGAACTTAGAACAATACCAGTTTCCACTTGGAATGTATTTATACAAGTCAACGTTTCTCAAAGCAAACGACGATTGTGGTCATTCATTTCGACAGATGGCCACGGCAGTTCCATCAATGCATGCACCAATTGTCCGTAAAGATTACAGTGCCAGTGGTGTCAGTTGCAGATTCAGCACCGTCATGTATGACACGCACCGAACAGTTTTGATCTATAGTTTTTACAGGTCACACGCACGGTGCACAATACGAACACCACACGCAAAGGACATGTGTGTTGCAACTTAGGCAGGTATCTTTTGGACACATTCTGCACTGATGGTCGTTGACCATCTGGATTGGTCGCGTATCACGACATGGTGTTCAGTGGCCGGGTGCGATGTCACTGCACCGTGTTGACACGGCTAACAACTATTGAATGAAGTTCAAATGAAAATAGAGCAGCCAAGACGAGACGGTTGCAAGTGTGTGATCGCTCAGACTGATAAAAGCACCCTGAACGTCGAGAACCATCTACCGGCTGCAGCTGCAGCTCAATCGACCAAGTGATGGGCAGCAGCGATTCACTCACGCACTGGAGGGGCAGACATGACACAGCACTTCTGCCTTCGTCTATTGGCTCACTTGCTTATCAACCGATTTTGGACGTGAAATAGGTCCCTTGCGAACACTGGACGGTGCATCAGATGAATGTCGTGAATAGCAATGCATTCCCACAATAAGTTATCTCGATTTGGGACCGACGCAGATGGTTTCGGATGCCGACACGCCGTCGAGCCACAATCAATGCCATTTACATTCTGCGCTATTTGACATCGAAGATATTGTCGCAATAAGTAAAATAATATTGATCGTTGCATTGCCATGATTTTGCGCAGGATTGATGCATAAGTCCATTAAGGACCCTGTATGACTTATCGTAGCTCATATAGGGTCTGTTCCAGTGGCGCCTACTGGGAGGAGTTAAGACCGACTCGGAGCAGCCCAGAGAAGCCGTGTGGGAGCCACCACGGGAACGATCGGAGGCGTTTAGAGGAAGTATCAGCTGTTTACGTCCATGGTTGTATCTGTTCACAATAACAAATGTGTCGGCCGCGCCATAAATGTACTCCTCCGATCTCCTCCGATTGTCCCACCTTGATGTCGGGAGCAAGTTGGAGGAGTTTATAGGAGATTTCGGGCGCAGTTGGATGAGCTTGGAGCAACTTGGAGCAGCCACGGAACGACCGGAGGGACTTGGAGGCGGTTAGAGGAGGTTAGAGGAGGTTAGAGGCGCGACTGGAACAGACCCATAGTTGCTGATAAACGAACTGGTGGCGCCCCCAACCGGCCGGTATCGCCGTTGTTACGGCCGGTTAGCTGGCCTTTTCAGATGTCATCAGACTGAAGCTATTAAGCTAAGGTTTGTATTTGCACACGATATAGGGTATCTTCCCGTGGCACCTCTAACCTCCTCCAAGTTGTTCCAACTTACAACTGTCCTATACTAATGCACAGACAGTTGCAAGTTGGAGTAACTTGGAGGAGGTTGGAGGAGGCTAGAGGCGCCACTGGAACAGGCCAATAGAT
Organism: Chirona hameri; assembly: GCA_036785665.1. NCBI lineage: Eukaryota > Metazoa > Arthropoda > Thecostraca > Balanomorpha > Balanidae > Chirona > Chirona hameri. The sequence goes on along the minus strand of JAXIVJ010002637.1, from coordinate 6,046 downwards.
ACAGTCGGTCTCATAATAATCTTCCCTTGCCACCACGTGGCGCTACGATCGCGATAGCCACAAAAAGGTGGTTTCCCCACCGTAGGTTGGTACCCATTGTGGCTGTCTGGCAGGTGCGTGACCTGGGGAGCGGGAGGGAAGGAGGGAGCGCGGGGCGTTGTCGGAATGGAATGCGCCGCGACCCGGGTGATGGTCATGGCCGTCTGTCTCGAGGGTCAAAAAGTCGCCTGTCCTGAGCTGGCAGAGATACCAATATTGGAGACTAGACTGAATAACAGTGCTCCTTACGTAAGCCCAAAAAGCTCAGTCGGTATAGCTGTCTACTCCTAGCGTATTCGTAGATTGGTCGTGGGTTCGAACCGCGCTGGCACCAGGTGCTTTTACGTATATTTATTTCTTAATCATGCAACATGTCATGTACAATGCAGAACCCCGAAATTACGAATGCAAACGTCCACCTGATGATTTTACACGAAAAAGTAGACAAATGCAGTGGGCCTCGCACTGATATGTTCGCATCACGCCGCTCCGTCCTTCACGCTCCACAAACACACCCGGGCGGGTGTATATCCATTATTCCATGCGGGGGCAGATTCTGCCCCCGGTTGTTTTCACTTGCCGTTTCTAAACCGTTAAGTATAGCGTCCTGAAACTTTGTGACTTTTCCCAAAATTAAATGGCGCGTGTTGTGTCAAAAAAATTAGACACAAAATCGGTCTAGCAGAGGCGGTTCCAGGCTTCTGTTTTGGGGATAGTGTTACGAATGCGGTTTTGCGGCGCATTCTTCCTTCGTGGTTTGCAGTGCAATAAATGCGTAGAAACAATTTAAATGCAATATGCATCATAGATACTGGGATTGTAAATATTTGGGGGGACAGAGGCACACTCAGGATAAAAAAATGGGAGGCGATATCCCACCATCAAATTAGGTCCAACTTCAAATTAGTAAGATGATAAAAGCGTTACGCGCATGGTGCCCCCATGTTTTTTCCCTGGATCCGTCTATGCGCAATATATCAAATATAACAAATTGCAGCATATAATGCCCACATGTGACGTTCATGTTGTCCCAAACAATCACGAACAGCACATTTTTTCTTCTTCAGAAAATCCCCCCATTTTGCATTCCCTGAATACGCCTATGATTTTTTTTTTGTCTCTTGATATACTAAATACCAGTACATTTGAAGCTCAAAAACGTTTAGGGCATACAAATCGGTCGAGCCACATGGCCGCAATGACCTTTAAAAAAAAGAAAAAAATTGCCCCAAGGCCCCAATGGGGGATCCAAAAAGAGAGATCTTGTCATGACAAATCGAATGACGTTTTCACCATCGAAATCAACCGAGTGGTACTCGAGATCTCTGGGGAGGGGGGGCAGAATCTGCCCCCCCCCCCCCCCCCCCCGCAGGTTAACGTAATTCGGGAATAGGGTTATGTTAGCGACGATATCTGCGACGACAGTATTTAAAACCTTAGGTCTATGAAGCATCGCCAGGTGTGTAGCTGATATAGCATCTGACTGGCTACGTGTTTAAATTTAACTTTGACCTTGAGATCAGGTCAAAATATCGACACTTTATTTTTTGACGCAATGCAAATTTCTCAATCGTCGCAAGCGACAGGACGGATATCCATTTCCGAGACTACATATGTGACGATGGTATCGATCAACTTGAGATCAAAATATTCGTATTAACCCTTGCCCTACGGGAGCTTTTTTCACCTTCACCTTACAGGGGGGTCCTAAAAAAAACCTGTTAACTTTCACATCAAGCAACATAGAGTAACGAGGTAAGAGCCAACATGTTGCCTGTCATGTTTGAAATCTAACGGTATCAATTTGTTAGGTTTCGGGTCAACGAGTGACCTTCCAGGTCAAGTGAATGACCTCGATGGACCATGTCCAGAACAGCGATTTTGCTCCGTCAGAAAACCTCAAAATGAGAAATTGATCAATGTAAATAAAAAGGCATGTTCCTAGACCAGTTTGGTCTCAGAAATACAGAAAAGGTAATTATTTATTCGTATCTGGTCAAACAAAGTCCAAAAAAGTTATTAAAAAAATGATATCATGAATTTCTTACACTTAGGGAGCCATCACTAGTCAAAAATAGAGATATTTCTTTGAAATTTGGTTTGAGTATTTTCCATACTCAGTTCTCTCACATATATTCCATTTTTTACATTTTTGAAAATTTTGATTTTGCGGTGATTTTCCCAAGATAAATATTTGCTTAATTGCGTTTGCAACTTGCTTCAAAGCTCTGTTTTCTACGATTTGTCAAACATTTATCGTTTTCCACCAACATGACGTCATCAAAACATCAATATTTCCTAAATTTATCAACGAATGTCAATGACATTTTACAGCATACGTATACTTGTATGTTGTATACTTAGCTACTGAAAATGTCAGCAAGATGCGCCGCATGTCTAAAAAATTATGCAAGAAAAACCTCAGGGGGGTCGTTTTAAGACCCCCCGTAGGGCGAGGGTTAAAGTATGGCCCGTGCAGTGTTCTATCATAAAAACAGTCAACTCCTCATATTAATTTATTAATGACTAAGACGCGTTTCTATAACTTCTTCAGTTGGTCATTAAAAATAGGACCTATTTTGAATGCCCAACTGAAGAAGTTATAGAAACGCGTCTTGGTCATTAATAAATTAATATGAGGAGTTGACTGTTTTTATATATGTCAATATGAATATTAACAGTGTTCTATCAATTGCACACTTAGCGATGCTTCACAGAACTATGGTTTTCTTAAAACTGGTCATCACAGACATCGTCGCTAACTTGACATTCTAGGTCTGCGTATATTTCTAACCACGGTCCGCCACACAGCCTCGCCACACATGCGCATTGTTATTCCCCGATCGGCCTATGTGGGTCAGACCAGGACGGAGCGGTGCAGATTCCGTCAAGTATCGGCCGGCACCGGGCGAGCTGTCAAACCGGTCCGGCCCCGCCTCGGTGCGGGATTCAGGCAGCTATCGTTCTGCCTACCGTGGGAGACCCAGAGCTAGGGAATATCATTATGAGATCGAATGTCCATACATCATACATGGTTTGTCTTTGAGCACTGTATGTTCCGTTGTGGCTTACCTACTTACTGAGTTGTAATGAGTATGTACGATAAATGATACGTTGCTGACCTCCCGACTGGAACGAAACTGAACACGATGTTCTGTTTTTGCATTATTTGGGGGTAATCATGTATTGCTATAAAATTATACTATAGCATAATCGGGAATTAATTTTCTACGCCTAAACAAGTTTAATTCTACATCGTACCGCTCATGTTATAAGTGATGCCATTGATAGAGCTCTATTGAAGGCTTGCTTTTGGGCTCTGTTTATGACTCATAGAACGCAAACATGAATTTAGAACATTTCGACTGAAATAGAGTGTATTCTACTCGACAAGAGCTTTCAAATGAGCACACGCAGAGGTCTGTAAGACGATATTGATGTTTTACCTTTTGGGTAGGGCCAACAACTTACGGAGGCCCGGGGGACCAAAACTCAAAGGATCGAAATGAAATTTGGCATACTTGTTATTAGCCTAGAGAAGAACTTCGTGTCAATTGGCAAGCTTGTTCCGACGAAAATGTGTTTTTTGGGACACCCTAGTGTGTGTGATAGTGATAATGTGATAGTGTAGTGAGTTTTAGGAAAACTTTCGGCGACTGCACAAATGGCTGACGACAGATTAACGCCAGAAACTGGTTGAAACCACGGATTTTGTATAGCTTAATTCGCAAAGCGAGTGATACAAACGATGCAGTTTAAGACGAAAGAAGAATGAACGAAAACATGGCGCAACTTTGGATGGGCGCCATCTAGCGGCGACTGTTTCAGCAATTTATTATGTCACAGAATAGGAAAACACTGAATATTTCACGTGGTATTTCTTTTTTTAGACTAATTAAGCTGGTGCTCAGGTAAAAGCTGCCATTCTTTTATACATAATGGGCAGCGTATGAAGCTGAAGAGCACTTAAAGTGGGCAAAATTCAAGACAGGGGAATGGAGTAGGGGATTAATTTTGCATATCAGCCACGCAACGGCATCTAGTGGCAAGTATCCACTAGCGGATCCAGAGGGGGGCAACCAGGCCATAGCTCCCCCAACAGCCTCGAAGGGGGACAACATGTATTCCCCACCCCAAAAAAAACGCTAACAATTTATTGTAAAAATTGACTTTGCAGCAATCGAAATCCAGCTATCCACAGTGAAGAAGAAAAAAACTGGGAAATTTTGGAAAACACGGCTCTTACAATCAAATCTGGGATTAAAAAACCTCAACTTGACGAGAAAATAACGGCCAGCAAGCTGCTAGTCGGAACTGAAGCTCGAACAAACGTTTTTTGTACATGTAGGAAGAGCACTTCATATGGTATCGATTTGGAATCCAATCTACACTCTATTTTGGCGCAAATGCTTATAAAAAATAACGCGTTGCTTTTGTGGAAATAACTTTTCTAGACGCGTGACAGCGGTGTGTACAAAATTCACGTATAATTCTCACGAAGGTCCCAATGGGGTTGCTGGCACTAGGCCCATTTTTTTTTTGACGAGTCAATATTTTGTTCCAGTCTAGAAATGGTATTGGGGAAAATTACCGATTTACAAACGGCAATTATGAAGCACTGGATAACAGTAATGGGATGAATTGCACATGCATATGTGCATTGTGGCAATACAGTTTCAGCCACCTAGATGTTCAATAATTATCTTGGAAATTGATGCAATATTGCTTTATAAGTGCATCAATTTTGTGATCCCTTGGCTCACCTGAATCATTTTTTTTTAAACTAAAATTAAAATAACTGTATCAAAATATTGATGCGGTAACAGAGCATGTGAATAATTTTGTGTAAAAAAATAAATACTTTTTCATAATATTGTATGTAATTACATTATAAAATTAGTTTCATTTACTTACAAAATATAAACTTAAAATTTTAAAGGTTATCCTAAGAAAATGACAGAAACACGTTCGATGTAATTTGTCGCCACGTGATGGCGTCTCAATCTTTCCCGAAACAAACCCTAAAACTTACGTAAACCGTTTGAGTTGTGACCGAGTTGGATGGAGTAAACAGTTGTGCATTTCAGTTGTGATTATTTTTGGAGATGTCCATTTTCCATGGGGACTAGGTGTTTTTAGTGAAATGTTGTCAATAATTGTGTCCATTTTTATTATCCTTAAACAGTGCCTATGACAAGCTCTGCCCACTTTGCATAAAAAATTGACGCGTCAATAAAGTGATTTTTTTACCTAGTATCAGCAACTGAATGTCAATTGTGCAATTTAAAAAAACTATAGGTAGGTACCTAGGTTGAGATATTGGGTAGAATCTAGCTCTAGCTCTAGCTAACTTCTCAAATCTTATTAGAGGTATCTGCCCCCTCTCGGATTTTATCAATAACCTGAAAACTATGATAGATATCAACGTGAAACTTTTAGTACCTTATGCTGCATCAAGTTTAAGTCTTATCATCAACTCTCAATTAAATTGATGACGTATTTTGGGAGATAATGACGTTGTAATGACGTCATGTCATGCCATTATTGGTGGAAAAACGATAAATGTTTGGAAAATCTTTAAAAAATAGAGTTTTGAAGCAACTTGCAAATAAAAAGTCAAAAGAAAGGAAATTATCTTTTGTTTATAATGGAAATCTCAGATTTTCCAAATTTGGTGGTTTTGAACCCCCAAAAATGGGGAAAAAATATTTGTTTGTGAATTTGAAGTGAATTTCTTAAGCTCGAATACCAAAATAAGGTGAACGGCCCAAATCCGCAGAGGAAAAATATGGGGGTACCTTTTGCCACAAAAATCCCCCCCCCCCCCTCCCCCCCCCCCCCCAAAAAAAAAGAGAACAAAAACGACGGCTGGATCCGCCAGTGCAAATATCTAAACACTAGTCAATGGACCCAAGTGCGGCATGCCGACGTCACACGCACCGCCACAAGTACGCATCTACGGCATATTTGCCGTAGATGCGTTCTTGCGCATTCACGGCACTTGGTA
>JAXIVJ010002636.1:102500-106149 GCA_036785665.1 Chirona hameri | reverse complement strand
AGACAGGCAGACAGGCAGACAACGACCGACCGACGACCGACCGACCGACCGACCGACCGACCGACCGACCGACCGACCGACCGACCGACCGACGCGACCGACCGACCGACCGACCGACCGACCGACCGGACCGACGACCGACCGACGCGGACCGACCGACCGACCGACCGACCCGACGCGACCGACCGACCGACCGTCCGACCGACCGACCGACCGACCGACGACCGACCGACGCGACCGACCGACCGACCGACCGACCGACCGACCGACCGACCGACCGACCGACCCGACCGACCGACGACCGACCGACCGACCGACCGACCGACCGACCGACCGACCGTACCGACCGACCGACCGACCGACCGACCGACCGACCGACCGACCGACCGACCGACCGACCGACCGACCGACCGACCGACCGACCGACCGACCGACCGACCGACCGACCGACCGACCGACCGACCGACCGACCGACCGACCGACCGACCGACCGACCGACCGACCGACCGACCGACCGACCGACCGACCGACCGACCGTCGACCGACCGACCGACCGACCGACCGACCGACCGACCGACCGACCGACCGACCGACCGACCGACCGACGACCGACCGACCGACCGACCGACCGACCGACCGAACCGACCGACCGACCGACCGACCGACCGACCGACCGACCGACCGACGACCGACCGACCGACCGACCGACCGACCGACCGACCGACCGACCGACCGACCGACGACCGACCGACCGACCGACCGACCGACCGACCGACCGACCGACCGACCGACCGACCGACCGACCGACCGACCGACCGACCGACCGACCGACCGACACGACCGACCGACCGACCGACGACCGACCGACCGACCGACCGACCCGACCGACCGACCGACCGACCGACCGACCGACCGACCGGACCGACCGACCGACCGACCGACCGACCGACGACCGACCGACCGACCGACCGACCGACCGACCGACCGAGACCGACCGACCGACCGACCGACCGACCGACCGACCGACCGACCGACCGACCGACCGACCGACCGACCGACCGACCGACCGACCGACCGACCGACCGACCGACCGACCGACCGACCGACCGACCGACCGACCGACCGACCGACCGACCGACCGACCGACCGACCGACCGACCGACCGACCGACCGACCGACCGACCGACCGACCGACCGACCGACCGACCGACCGACCGACCGACGCGACCGACCGACCCGACCGACCGACCGACCGACCGACCGACCGACCGACCGACCGACCGACCGACCGACCGACCGACCGACCGACCGACCGACCGACCGACGACCGACCGACCGACCGACCGACCGACCGACCGACCGACCGACCGACCGACCGACGACCGACCGACCGACCGACCGACCGACCGACCGACCGACCGACCGACCGACCGACCGACCGACCGACCGACCCGACGACCCCGACCGACCGACCGACCGACCGACCGACCGACCGACCGACCGACCGACCGACCGACCGACCGACCGACCGACCGACCGACCGACCGGACCGACCGACCGACCGATCCGACCGACCGACCGACGCCCGACCGACCGACCGACCGACCGACCGACCGACCGACCGACCGACCGACCGACCGACCGACCGACCGACCGACCGACCGACCGACCGACGACCGACCCGACCGACCGACCGACCGACCGACCGACCGACCGACCGACCGACCGACCGACCGACCGACCGACCGACCGACCGACCGACCGACCGACCGACCGACCGACCGACCGACCGACCGACCGACCGACCGACCGACCGACCGACCGACCGACCGACCGACCCGACCGACCGACCGACCGAACCGACCGACCGACCGACGACCGACCGACCGACCGACCCGACCGACCGACGACCCGACCGACCGACCGACCGCGCACCGACCGACCGACCGACCGACCGACCGACCGACCGACCGACCGACCGACCGACCGACCGACCGACCGACCGACCGACCGACCGGACCGACCGACCGACCGACCGACCGACCGACCGACGACCGACCGACCGACCGACCGACCGACCGACCGACCGACCGACCGACCGACGACCGACCGACCGACCGACCGACCGACCGTACCGACCGACCGACCGACCGACCGACCGACCGACCGACCGAGACCGACCGACCCGACCGACCGACCGACCGACCGACCGACCGACCGACCGACCGACCGACCGACCGACCGACCGACCGACCGACCGACCGACCGACCGACTCGACCGACCGACCGACCGACCGACCCGACCGACCGACCCGACCGACCGACCGACCGACCGACCGACCGACCGACCGACCGACCGACCGACCGACCGACCGACCCGACCGACCGACCGACCGACCGACCGACGACCGACCGACCGACCGACCGACCGACCGACCGACCGACCGACGACCGACCGACCGACCGACCGACCGACCGACCAGACCGACCGACCGACCGACCGACCGACCGACCGACCGACCGACCGACCGACACCGACCGACCGACCGACCGACCGACCGACCGACCGAACCGACCGACGACCGACCGACCGACGACCGACCGACCGACCGACCGACCGACCGACCGACCGACCGACCGACCGACCGACCGACCGACCGACCGACCGACCGACCGACCGACCGACCGACCGACCGACCGACCCGGACCGACCGACCGACCGACCGACCGACCGACCGACCGACCGACCGACCGACCGACCGACCGACCGACCGACCGACCGACCGACCGACCGACCGACCGACCGACCGACCGACCGACCGACCGACCGACCGACCGACCGACCGACCGACCGACCGACCGACCGACCGACCGACCGACCGACCGACCGACCGACCGACCGACCGACGACCGACCGACCGACCGACCGACCGACCGACCGACCGACCGACCGACCGACCGACCGACCGACCGACCGACCGACCGACCGACCGACCGACCGACCGACGACCGACCGACCGACCGACCGACCGACCGACCGACCGACCGACACCGACCGACCGACAGACCGACAGACCGACCGACCGACCGACCGACCGACCGACCGACCGACCGACCGACCGACCGACCGACCGACGACCGACCGACCGACCGACCGACCGACCGACCGACCGACCGACCGACCGACCGACCGACCGACCGACCGACCGACCGACCGACCGACCGACCGACCGACCGACCGACCGACCGACGACCGACCGACCGACCGACCGACCGAGCGACCGACCGACCGACCGACCGACCGACCGACCGACCGACCGACCGACCGACCGACCGACCGACCGACCGCCGACCGACCGACCGACCGACCGAACCGACCGACCGACCGACCGACCGACCGACCGACCGACCGACCGACCGACCGACCGACCGACCGACACGACCGACCGACCGACCGACCGACCGACCGACCGACCGACCGACCCGACCGACGACCGACCGACCGACCGACCGACCGACCGACCGACCGACCCGACCGACCGAACCGACCGACCGACCGACCGACCGACCGACCGACCGACCGACCGACCGACCGACCGACCGACCGACCGACCGACCGACCCGACCGACCGACCGACCGACCGACCGA
>JAXIVJ010002636.1:92500-95000 GCA_036785665.1 Chirona hameri | reverse complement strand
AGATAGAGACAGACAGACAGATAGAGACAGACAGACAGATAGAGACAGACAGACAGATAGAGACAGACAGACAGATAGAGACAGACAGACAGATAGAGACAGACAGACAGATAGAGACAGACAGACAGATAGAGACAGACAGACAGATAGAGACAGACAGACAGATAGAGACAGACAGACAGATAGAGACAGACAGACAGATAGAGACAGACAGACAGATAGAGACAGACAGACAGATAGAGAGACAGACAGACAGATAGAGACAGACAGGACAGATAGAGACGACAGACAGACAGATAGGAGACAGACAGACAGATAGAGACAGACAGACAGATAGAGACAGACAGACAGACAGAACAGACAGACAGATAGAGACAGACAGACAGATAGAGACAGACAGACAGATAGAGACAGACAGACAGACAGATACAGACAGACAGACAGACAGATAGAGACAGACAGACAGACAGATAGAGACAGACAGACAGACAGATAGAGACAGACAGACAGAGACAGATAGAGACAGACAGACAGACAGATAGAGACAGACAGACAGACAGATAGAGACAGACAGACAGACAGATAGAGACAGACAGACAGACAGATAGAGACAGACAGACAGACTACAGATAGAAGACAGACAGACAGACAGATAGAGACAGACAGACACAGACAGATAGAGACAGACAGACAGACAGATAGAGACAGACAGACAGACAGATAGAGACAGACAGACAGACAGATAGAAAGACAGATAGCAGACAGACAGATAGAGACAGACAGACAGAAGAGACAGACAGATAGAGACAGACAGACAGACAGACAGGATAGAGACAGACAGACAGACAGATAGAGACAGACAGACAGACAGGATAGAGACAGACAGAGACAGACAGATAGAGACAGACAGACAGACAGATAGAGACAGACAGACAGACAGATAGAAGACAGACAGACAGACAGATAGAGACAGACAGACAGACAGATAGAGACAGACAGGACAGACAGATAGAGACAGACAGACAGACAGATAGAGACAGACAGACAGACAGAAAGAGACAGACAGACAGAAGAGAGAGCAGAGACAGACAGATAGAGGACAGACAGACAGATAGAGACAGAGCAGACAGATAGAGACAGACAGACAGATAGAGACAGACAGACAGATAGAAGACAGACAGACAGATAGAGACAGAAGCAGGACAGATAGAGACAGACAGACAGATAGAGACAGACAGAACAGATAGAGACAGACAGACAGATAGAGACAGACAGACAGGATAGAGACAGACAAGACAGATAGAGACAGACAGACAGACAGAGACAGACAGACAGATAGAGAGACAGACAGACAGATAGAGAGACAGACAGACAGATAGAGACAGACAGACAGACAGATAGAGACAGACAGACAGACAGATAGAGACAGACAGACAGACAGATAGAGACAGACAGACAGACAGACAGATAGAGACAGACAGACAGACAGATAGAGACAGACAGACAGACAGATAGAGACAGACAGACAGACAGATAGAGACAGACAGACAGACAGATAGAGACAGACAGACAGACAGATAGAGACAGGACAGACAGACAGATAGAGACAGACAGACAGACAGATAGAGACAGACAGACAGACAGAAGCAGATAGAGACAGACAGAAGACAGAGCAGATAGAGACAGACAGACAGACAGATAGAGACAGACAGACAGGACAGATAGAGACAGACAGACAGACAGATAGAGACAGACAGACAGACAGATAGAGACAGACAGACAGACAGATAGAGACAGACAGACAGACAGATAGAGACAGGACAGGACAGACAGATAGAGACAGACAGACAGACAGATAGAGACAGACAGACAGACAGATAGAGACAGACAGGACAGACAGATAGAGACAGACAGACAGACAGATAGAGACAGACAGACAGACAGATAGAGACAGACAGACAGACAGATAGAGACAGACAGACAGACAGATAGAGACAGACAGACAGACAGATAGAGACAGACAGACAGACAGATAGAGACAGACAGACAGACAGATAGAGACAGACAGACAGACAGATAGAGACAGACAGACAGACAGATAGAGACAGACAGACAGACAGATAGAGACAGACAGACAGACAGATAGAGACAGACAGACAGACAGATAGAGACAGACAGACAGACAGGAGACAGACAGACAGACAGATAGAGACAGACAGACAGACAGATAGAGACAGACAGACAGACAGATAGAGACAGACAGACAGACAGATAGAGACAGACAGACAGACAGATAGAGACAGACAGACAGACAGATAGAGACAGACAGACAGACAGATAGAGACAGACAGACAGACAGATAGAGACAGACAGACAGACAGATAGAGACAGACAGACAGACAGATAGAGACAGACAGACAGACAGATAGAGACAGACAGACAGACAGATAGAGACAGACAGACAGACAGATAGAGACAGACAGACAGACAGATAGAGACA
>JAXIVJ010002636.1:0-90000 GCA_036785665.1 Chirona hameri | reverse complement strand
GAATAGCTCGCGTATTTATCAATTGGTTGCGATGCAACTTTCAGTACCATATTTTTGAGCACTTTGACACATCGCCTGGAAATGTAAACTTCTACTCCCCATGCCCATGACCAATGACCTGTTTCTCAAGGTCATGCCAGGCGCAACTGGCGTCCAGTAGTATTCATGCTGGTAACTTCTGCAGTTTCCGAGTGTTTGTTGTTCAAGAGCATATGCACAGGTGCTATCAGGTGACGTTTATGGTTTCCATTGATATCGTGACCTCGGTTGACTTTTTGAGAGGTCACTGAACTCTGGTGACCTGGGATGACGTTTTTGGCCTCTGACAGTTTGTAAGACATTTTGAGATGCTGATTTTAAATTTGGCATCCATTTTACATAATGATATGTTCCACTGACTGTTACACAGTCAACCGACTTTCTACACAGTCAACTTTCTACACAGTCACTGGGCTCTTTCACAGGTCAACCGAGGTCACTGACCGTGACCTCGGATGACCTGAGATGACTTTTTTGGATTCTGGTAGTTTCTGTGACATTTTGTGGCGCTGTTTGCAAATTTGACACCCATTTTGCATAATTATATGTTCATTCACGACTTTAGCTCGATTATAATTTAATCTCTACGCATGCACGATTTTGATGACATCCGCGTCATTGACATGACCTGAGGGCATCTAATGACCCAGACCCTTAAAATAGGATATCAACGGTTGGTTTCCTCTCATCACAAGCAGCACGCTCATTTTTTTAATCGAAGCCCTAGCTCAATTAGGGTCGTCGGGGGTCGTACCTCGATCGGACCTGACCAAGACCAGGCCCCTACCAGAAACGGGCCCGTATCAAGAATATGCTTGGACCGGGCCCTGTTGTGACCGGGCCCTCATCTTGACCAAACTTGTCAACGATTCAATGTGAATCGACTATTTTTGATTGAATCATTCTTATTTCAAATGAATCACTCATGAATCGATTCACCTCACGCGCAAACCTGTTGTGAGTCACTGATTGAATCATTCATGCAGAGAAAATAGGCTGATTGAATCATTCATTGCTCAAAGAATCATTGTTTTGGTCGAACAGCATTAACTGTCCAAATAATATGCCAGCGGCCCAGCATTCATCTGTGCCCTGTAGACAAACCAGGCACTTAATGGCCAATTATATGAGCTCTGTGTCCTGAGCTGTGGCCTGCAATTCAGCCATGCGTGAAGAAAGCGAGGCTTTGTGTCCAACTTCAGTGGGCACAAAGCCACTGTTCAATCAGCCCTAACTAGGTACCATGGTACTGGTAGGGTTAGGGGTAGGTACCTAAGTACTTAGATAAGGTAACTAACTCATACTTCGGTTCATAAACCACACAGTACACGCACACCTTTTCCACACGAAAAATTATCAAAAGGTACCCACCTTTTCCTAATTTCTAGGCTATACCATATCAAAAACGAAATAATAAACAAATGTTTGCATGACCTCTGCATGTCCCAAATACCACTGTCGCATCTGCGTCGCTTTATTCCACATCATGGTTTATTAAACAAAACTAATGCAAAATCAAAATGAATGTTCTATTCGCTTAAAAAAGCGAAGCGTAAAGTCATTAATGCTTTTGGAATTTGGAATTTGCAATTATAATACATATTATAAATATCATTTTATAATCAAAATAAACAACCTATTTCCCATTTTAGAAATGTCATGCAATTAGTGCCGTGCCCTCTTTGCCGTCGCGCCACTTTCGCCCACGGCCGCCCGCTGCTTTTATCTAACTAACCTAACTATTTTCATAATTCAATAACAGCATTCAATGACCTCATTGAAATTTCTACAAGGGTTTTGAATGACTGCAAACTGCAAAGAGAGCTGTCTGGCATTATGGATAGTTATCCACATTGCGAGTTGTTGTGAATGAATCATTCATGAGCCTCTCATATTAGCCGTGAGTCACTGTGAATCGACTCACCATGACCAGTGTTAAAGGAAATAGTTCACCTTCGGAAAAATGTATCAGAACAGGATTTTATTATACTTTTTAATACAGTTTCTTTTTTTCTTTTCAAAAATGGTCCTACATCGCGCCAATTCAGGACAGAAGGTCGTAAATTATTAAGTTTATGGTGTGCGTTATTGGCCTGCGCATGCTCCATGCAGTGCTGGCACTTTCAGATGGTACGGTATATCATATATGCGCCGCATTCCTTCGCCAAAAAGTCAAATATCTTCGGCTGGAGTCTTTTCAGACAAGAACAGTTGCAGATAGGGATTTCTCAACACGGGCTACAAAACTGCTATTTCAGTTAAAAAACCCATGTTGAAGGTGAACTATTTCCTTTAATGTTTAGTGATTGAATCATGATTGAATCATTCATACTGGGAATGTTGAGTGATTGAATCATGATTGAATCATTAATTATGGTAATGTTGAGTGATTGTATCATGATTGAATAATTCATTATGGTCCGTGAATCACTGTGAATCGACTCATGACAAACATGAATCATTGATAAGTCTGATCCTGACTGGGCCCCATATCACGCAGCACGGCTCTGCCAGCACTGTGCCCCTGCCTCGATCGGGCCCCTACCAGGAACGGGCCCCTATCCGGAAGGGGTCGTAACAAATAATTTCTCAGGAGCGCGCCCTGTTGTGACCTGGCCCTCTTCCTGACCGGGCTCCATATCACGCCTTTGCCAGCACCGGGCCCCTACCTCGATCGGACCTGACAAGACCGGACCCCTACCAGAAACGGCCCGTATCAAGAAACTGCAAAGACGGATTCTTGATACGGGCCCCTTCCAGGAACGGGCCCGTATCAAGAATCTGCAAGGACTGGATCCTGTTGTGACCGGGCTCTCGTCCTGACCGGGCCCCATATCACGCCTTTGCTAGCACCGGGCCCCTGCCTCGATCGGGCCTGACCAAGACCGGGCCCCTACCAGGAACGGGCCCGTATCAATAATTTGCAAGGAGCGGGCCTTGTTGTGACCGGGCCCTCGACCTGACCGGGGCCCCATATCACGCCTCTGCCAACAACGGGCCCTGTCTTGATCGGGCCCGTACCAGGAACGGGCCCCTATCAGGAAGGGTCCCGTATCAAATAATTTGCAAGGAGCGGGCCCTGTTGTGTCCGGGCCCTTGTCCTAACCAGGCCCCATGGCCATATCACGCTTTTGCCAGCACCGGGCCCCTGCCTCGATCGGACCTGACCAAGACCGGGCCCCTACCAGAAAGGGGCTCGTATCAAGAATATGCAAGGACCGAGCCCTGTTGTGACTGGGCCCTCGTCCTGACCGGGCCCCATGCCACGCCTTTGCCAGCACCGGGCCTGGCCAAGACCGGGCCCCTACCAGAAACGGCCCGCATCAAGAATATGCAAGGACCGGGCCCCATATCATGTCTTTGCTCATGCCTCGATCAGGCCTTACCAAGACCGGGCCCTGCCAGGTACGGGCCATAATGCGGGTCCTTTTGATGCGGGCCCCCTAAGAAATTTATGGGAGGGTCAGCTGACCCCTTTGACCTCCCCCTGTGTGCGCCACTGTTAACACGTCTTTTCTGTTATTGTTTTTGTGTTGCTTTCGGTTTTCGACGTTGTTACTAATCATAGTGTAATATAACTATAGATGTTAATCAGTGGCGCACGCAGGATTCCATTTCGGGGGGGGGGGGTCAGAGCCCTAAAAGCGGGCCCCCTTGTGAGCGGGCCCCCACCCGTTTTTAGAAAACTTCGCGGATTTCGGTCACTTGTTCTACAGCATGGGACCTGAGACATTATAATTTTCTTGTCAATGTCGTGTAAGGTGACTGCGTGTGCTACTGATGTGCGAATTTTAGGTGCGTGTGCTACTGATGTGCGGTACAACTGTCGAGAGTAAATTTGACGAAATGAGGTAAATGACAACAACAAAAATTATATTTTACAGGTTAGGCAGGTTAGGTAGGTAAATGACAACAACAACAATTATATTTTACAGGTTAGGCAGGTTAGGCAGTCCGATCTCCGGTAGTTATGTTATCATCATCATCGTTGGGGGTTTAATGCGTCTCGACTACGTCATTCGCGCCCACCATCATGTTGCCACAAGTTGCCATACGCCATTTCCTGAAGCAACAATGGATAATGTAAAAAATACGTATCAATATCAAATACGCCCGTATCAAGAATTTGCCAGGATCGCGCCCTGTTGTGACCGGGCCTTCGTTTTGACCGGGCCCTATATCACGTCTTTCCCAGCACCGGGCCTCTGCCTCGATCGGGCCTGACCAAGACCGGCCCCTACCAGAAACGGGCCCGCATCAAGAATATGCAAGGACCGGGCCCTGTTGTGACCGGGTCCATATTACGCCTTTGTCAGCACCGGGCCCCTGCCTCGATCGGGCCTGACCAAGACCGGGCCCCTACCAAAAACGGGCCCGTATCAAGAATATGCGAAGACCGGGCCCTGTTATGACCGGGCCCTCGTCCTGACCGGGCCCCATGCCACGCCTTTACCAGCACCGGCCCCTGCCTCGATCGGAACTGACCAAGACCGGGCCCTTTCCAGAAACGGGCCCGTATCAAGAATATGCAATGACCGGGCCCTGTTGTGACCGGGTCCTCGTTCTGACCGGGCCCCATATCACGCCTTTGCCAGCACCGGGCCCCTGCCTCCATCGGGCCTGACCAAGACCGGGCCCCTACCAGAAACGGGCCCGCATCAATAATGTTCAAGTACCGGGCTCTCGTTCTGACCGGGCCCCATATCACGCCTTTGCCAGCACCGGGCCTCTGCCTCGATCAGGCCTGACCAAGACCGGGCCCCTACCAGAAACGGGCCCGTGTCAAGAATATGCGAGGACCGGGCCCTGTTGTGACCGGGCCCCATCATCCCATGCCACGCCTTTTCCAGCACCGGGCCCCTACCTCGATCGGGCCTGACCAAGACCGGGCCCCTACCAGAAACGGGCCCCTCAGAAATACGGGCCCCTCAGAAATTTCGGGGGGTCAGCTGACCCCTTTGACCCCCCCCCCTGCGTGCGTCACTGATGTTAATGCATTTTACTTTTAAGCTACACTCGAAACTGATAATTTATTTTTGCTTTGCGGAATAACTGTTTGATAATTTATAATACTTTGTCTAATGAAAACGTTCATAATAAATGACACCTCGCCAGTTATATTAGATTGTCAAATAATGTTGTGTTCCATTGATTGTTTCCGGGATCCGTTCAGTATTTCTTAACACGTTGTGTCGCGGTTTTCAGGTTTGCACGTTACCGGAGTTTATGCAGAATTTGGTGATTTTCAGGTGGGCACGTTACCGGAGTTTATGCAGAATTTGGTGATTTTCAGGTGGGCACGTTACCGGAGTTTATGCAGAAGCGGTTCGGTGGCTCTCGGATCCAGGTGTATCTGGCCATCCTCTCACTCATCCTCTACATCTTCACCAAAATATCGGTAAGTGCGTAATGCCTGAAACTAGACTGAGTCGAGGTATTTACTGCGCACATAATTCTCACAAAAGTTTCCTTTCATCATTCACATTTGCACCAGCACATCTCTTCAGCATACCTAGCCGGACCGTTGCTGCGAGGTGCGAGGTAGAGTACGTCCGACATTTTCACCGCCACACATATATGTACTGTTCTACTAGTGACACGGATACCTAATATTCTCTTATTAACATTTTGTATAACTTTCATTGCAGTAAAGGTAACGAAAGTGTGCTTTGAATAATACATAGTAAATGCACAAAACAACGAAATCCAATTAGTTGTTAAAGTGATGACTGGTTATTGATTCAACTTTTTGGGAACGATTCAATCATGATTCATTTTGGAATCTGAATGATTCAATCACCGTTCGATTCACGGATACAATTTTCAGAATTGATTATTTCCGATTCAAAGAATCAAATAAAAAAATAATCGATTCACGTTTGATTCAACATTTAAATATATGTGGTGAATTTATGTCAGATCAATAAAAATGGAAACATGCCTATATATAATCATTAAAACATTGTTACAGAAATACTATTTCAGTATAAATGAATGTAGACACTGGGACTACACGCATTTGCACAATTTACCAGTGTACTTGAATCGTTGAGAATCGTTAAATCTTTTGATTCAATCAGCCTTGATTTGATGCGGGTTTTGATTCCATCACGATTCATGAATCAAAAGATTTGGTGGTGAATCAATTATCTTTTGATTCAAGGAATCTTGATTGAACGATTCCAATCGATTCAATCAGTGTCGAACCAATAACCAGTCTGGACTTAGAACATGCTGGACTTCTGAAGTCATAACATCAACATCCTCTTAAGTCCTAACTGTTGTCGTGTGTCATCTTGTATCTCGGTGTGGGCAAATATGCGTTAGTCAAGGTCAGCATGTCGCACAAGAAATACAGAATTATGCTGGTGGAGGATATAGTAGGAGGATATAGTAGGAGGATATAGTAGGAGGATACAGTAGGAGGATATAGTAGGAAGATATAGTAGGAGGATATAGTAGGAGGATATAGTAGGAGGATATAGTAGGAGGATGTAGTAGGAGGATATAGTAGGAGGATATAGTAGGAGGATATAGTAGGAGGATGTAGTAGGAGGATATAGTAGGAGGATATAGTAGGAGGATATAGTAGGAGGATGTAGTAGGAGGATATAGTAGGAGGATATAGTAGGAGGATAGTGCACCGTCATGACCAAGCGTGAATCTACCTATAAAATAGCAAATGCACTTAGTTATATTGTTACTGGCAAAACCAGCATCAATATAAGAATGCGCTGGTTATCGCTGCCAAGGTCTTCTCGTGTCGTGTGATTGGTGAATGCTACGAATCATTTTACAAAAGGGAAGAGATGGTGACCATGGCAGTTTTACTAATGCGGTAGACACCCTACCAGTCACTACCCAAGGTCAAACCCACAAGCTCGATGATAATATCTACGAGCATCACTGTTCCTAAAGCGGGTTTCTTTCGAATTATTCGGTTAAGCTGTTGCACTACTGAAATGAAGCAGATACTGACTTGTTCAATTAACCTTTTAAAATAGAGGGACACAGAACCCCCTAATGCTATACCTTTTGATATAAATAATGTAAACATTTTAGATCTGACTGAACAGTAGTACTTCACCCCAGCTCTAACTTCAATAGGGTCAGCCTCAGCACCGGGCCCCTACCTCGACGACTTTGCTTTGGAAAACATGTGGATTTTACAATTTTTCATTTTTCATTTATCAAACAATGTTTGCCCGTATGAATTATCTGGCACTGCGTATCTGTGCCAGATACAAAACAAAACGTGCTGGGGCATTTATTAAAGTTGTATTACGGAGTCTCGTAATGCCTCCGGGCAGACATTCATGCATTATGTATATTATACATGCTGTGGCCATTGTAGGCGAATCAGCTGTCTGGTGGCTGAGTGTAGTGGAGGCGATGTCTGTGATGCCTAGGCCGACCGAAGAACGAATTCGTGACGCAGCATTCGAAAGGGCACCTTTGTTGTGTATGTTACCAGTTTAATCAATCCTGTAATACATCTAAGCAGTGTCGTGTATTATGGAATTCCGACTTCGATGGTCCACAATGATGATAACTCATAAGTGTATTAGACTTGTCTCTTTACTTGCACGGGTCTACCGTTATGAGACGCGAATAAGCTCGTTATAAGTTGCAAGCGTGTTATAAGCTCTCCTACCGTGTACAGGACACATTGTGTGGTCTAAGCTGAAATACAAACCTGAAATAAAAACTAGGACTGCAATGTGCTGATATTATGAATGCTGGGCTAATCCACTTTTCAGGTTTAATCACCCGCATATTAATTATTGTAAATGTCTATGCATTCCTACTCACCCAATGGCATTTAACTCCACAGGTGCACGTTTTAAAGAAAATAGTTCACCTTCAACATTAGTTTTAAACTGAGATAGCAGTTTTGTAGCCCGTGTTGGGAAACCCCTATCTGCAAGTTTTCTTGACTGAAAAGACTCTCCAGTCGAATATATTTGAGTTTTTGGCGAAGGAATGCGGTGCTGGCGAAAGAATGTTGTACTGGTTCTAGCCCGGGCAGAGGCTATACCATCAACCAATCAGCTTGCAGCTGGTGCTAGTAAGCGAATCGCCGGCCGCCGGTTGGCACATCTCCAATGCGAGTCTATCTTTACGCGACTACTTTCGAATCTGATTGGCTGAACCATTTTTTACATTTGCGTGACGTCAGGACTCTGACTCAGAGAGTATGCATATAGTTTTGATAAACAATACAAAGTTACGGCCTTCTGTCCTGAATCGGCGCGATATAAGGCCATTTTTTACAATATACAAAGAAATTGTATTAAAAAATATAATCAAATCGTGTTGGGTAAAAAATTTCCAAGGTGAACTATTTCCTTTAAAGGAAATAGTTCACCTTCAACATTAGTTTTAAACTGAGATAGCAGTTTTGTAGCCAGTGTTGGGAAATCCCTATCTGCAAGTTTTCTTGACTGAAAAGACTTTCCAGCCGAATATATTTGATTTTTTGTCGAAGGAATGCGGTGCTGGCGAAATAATGTTGTACTGGTTTTAGCCCGGGCAGAGGCTATACCATCAGCCAATCAGCTTGCAGCTGGTGCTAGCAAGCGAACGCCGGCCGCCTGTTGGTACATCTCCAATGCGAGTCTATCCTTACGCGACTACTTTCGAATCTGATTGGTTGAACCATTGTTTACATTCGCGTGACGTCAGGACTCTGACTCAGAGAGTATGCATATAGTTTTGATAAATAATACAAATTTACGACCTTATGTCCTGAATCGGCGCGATATAAGGCCATTTTTGACAATATAAAAATAAATTGTATTAAAAAATATAATCAAATCGTGTTTGGTAAAAAATTTCCAAGGCTAACTATTTCCTTTAACCTGCCGACTGCCCGCAGGTGCACTGGTACTACTTTTCTTACCGGTTACATGCCAATGTAGGTGCACCGATACCTAAACCACAGATATCATACATACATACAGATGCTATTATGTAATTGTATTTTAAATGCCATTGTTTAGCGTTGAATTGGATTTTTTGTCGACAGTATTTGTGTTCCATATCGGACTCCATTACCAAATTGAATTACAATCGAATCGTCGTACTCTGTCGTATCGATGCTAAAATGCATTTGATGCGTTTTTTCTGCCACGTCATGGGGAAAATAAATTACTTGCCAGGAAATTGTTAAGTTCATTCCATCTTTATTTGTATAAGATCTCTCTGTTATAACCTGCTGTCGCCGATGCACCGTTCTTTTCATGTCAATTGCACCGACCTTTCGTTTCTTGTCAATTATTTTCAAACATATACATACTTATACATACATATACATACATACATAGCGATGTGGTGTTGATGTAAAATCACATTGTTTGGTGACGATTTTCTGGATCTTTTTCAGCAAAATTGCTTGTTCTTTATGTTCTTAACGCCGAAAAAGTGGGATCTTGGATTCCCTTCAAGAAAATAATTCCGTTTGCACCGCCCTAGTTTGCACCCCATCTTTCGTGAAACTTTTTGCAAGAAATGAGCCAAGGTAATGTTGCATAGCTAGGTTCATTATACTACTGGTTGTGAAGTTATCGATGCATTATCTTACCAACTACTTGTCGGTGCATTGGTGTTTTAACCTGCCGTTTGCCTGCAGGTGCACCGGTGCTTTAACCTGCCGACTGTCCGCAGGTGCACCGGTGCTTTAACCTGCCGACTGTCCGCAGGTGCACCGGTGCTTTAACCTGCCGACTGTTCGCAGGTGCACCGGTGCTTTAACCTGCCGACTGTCCGCAGGTGCACCGGGGCTTTAATCTGCCGACTGTTCGCAGGTGAACCTGTACTCTGGTGCAGTGTTCATCCAGCAGGCGCTGCAATGGTCCCTCTGGTGGTCCATCATCGGCATCTTGCTGGTGACGGTGATTACCACGGTGCTGGGCGGCCTGGCTGCCGTCATTTACACCGACACGCTGCAGTTCTTCATCATGATCACCGGCTCGCTGGTGGTCATGGGTAAAGGTGACGGTCCGGGTCGGCGGCGCGCGCGCGACATCTGGTGGCGGCAGTGGCATCGTGGAGCGTGTGTGGTTTACGGTGACAGTGCGGTGGTGGTGGTGGGCGATGCATGAGGCGTGGGTCTGTCATCCGGTGCAGCTTAAAATGGTACGGCGATATCACGCCGGTGGTATTATGGTATTCATTAAAAACAATACAAGTGGAAACTACGGAACGTATTTTATCGCTGTGCGTCGTAATTAACGATTGTATTATAAGTAGCATATTAATAAATGCTAACTTTGTTTATGTTTATGTATTTAACTTTGGATGTTTATGTCTGCATCATGACTCATTAGATATACATGATGCGTGTTTGAGCAGCTGGGTAAAATGACGTCGCGCAAATTTTCCTCGGCGTCCGTCGCTAAAGCCATGTGTGTGCAGCCAGAAGTGATCATTACTTATAATCATTACTTTTTTATATACGCTAAACTTTGCAAACGCTTGCCAGCTAAAGTGTGCAATTCTATTATCTTGCGCCTGTTATCTGTACAGTGATAACTAAACTTGCGCGATGCCTTCACATTTTAATTAAGCATTATAGTTTCATACCTGTTCGTATTGCATATTTGTGGAGATGTAAGTTCTAAAACGATTGTTTTGCATGAGTTGCCTTCAGCTTGTTTGCAGTTTAAAATGGTTCAAGTTCGGTGCGGGAGTATCGTGTTATAGCTTACGTATTCATGAATCAAACCGATGCGGGTCAATATCTCGTATACTCGGCATTAACAATTCCCTGGCCAGTTATAGTGTGATCATCTGTTTAATTGCATAAACATCCGGCGCTAAACAGGCGCTGATTGACTCTGCTGTCCGGAGTTCCCGGCTGCCGATACAGGCAGTCGGATCCGATGTAACCACACCCATTCCCCGGTGCCGCCCTGTCCCATATCGTCTCGCTGGTATGTCTCGTCTCGTCTCGTCTCTCCCCGTCTCTCCCCGTCTCTCCCCGTCTCTCTCCGTCTCTCCCCGCCTCTCCCCTCCTCTCCCCGCCTCTCCCCATCTCTCCCCGTCTCTCCCCGTCTCTCCCCGTCTCTCCCCGTCTCTCCCCGCCTCTCTCCGCCTCTCCCCGTCTCTCCCCGTCTCTATCCGTCTCTCCTCGTCTCTAGCCGTCTCTCCCCGTCTCTCCCTGTCTCTCCCCGTCTCTCCCCGCCTCTCTCCGTCTCTCCCCATCTCTATCCGTCTCTCTCCGTCTCTCTCCGTCTCTCTCCGTCTCTATCCGTCTCTATCCGTCTCTATCCGTCTCTATCCGTCTCTCTCCGTCTCTCTCCGTCTCTCTCCGTCTATCTCCGTCTCTATCCGTCTCTCTCCATCTCTCCCCGTCTCCCCGTCTCTCTCCGTCTCTCTCCGTCTCTCTCCGTCTCTCCCCGTCTCTCTCCGTCTCTCTCCGTCTCTCTCCGTCTCTCTCCGTCTATCTCCGTCTCCCTCCGTCTCTCCCCGTCTCTAGCCGTCTCTCCCCGTCTCTAGCCGTCTCTCCCCTCCTCTCCCCGCCTCTCCCCGTCTCTCTCCATCTCTATCCGTCTCTCCCTGTCTCTAGCCGTCTCTAGCCGTCTCTAGCCGTCTCTAGCCGTCTCTCCCTGTCTCTATCCGTCTCTACCCGTCTCTCCCCGTCTCTCCCCGTCTCTCCGTCTCTCTCCGTCTCTCTCCGTCTCTCTCCGTCTCTCTCCGTCTCTCTCCGTCTCTCTCCGTCTCTCTCCGTCTCTCTCCGTCTCTCTCCGTCTCTCTCCGTCTCTCTCCTTCTCTCTCCGTCTCTCTCCGTCTCTCTCCGTCTCTCTCCGTCTCTCTCCGTCTCTCTCCGTCTCTCTCCGTCTATCTCCGTCTCTCTCCGTCTCTCCCCGTCTCTAGCCGTCTCTCCCCGTCTCTAGCCGTCTCTCCCCGTCTCTAGCCGTCTCTCCCCTCCTCTCCCCGCCTCTCCCCGTCTCTCTCCATCTCTATCCGTCTCTCCCTGTCTCTAGCCGTCTCTAGCCGTCTCTAGCCGTCTCTCCCTGTCTCTCTCCGTCTCTCTCCGTCTCTCTCCGTCTCTCTCCGTCTCTCTCCGTCTCTCTCCGTCTCTCTCCGTCTCTCTCCGTCTCTCTCCGTCTCTCTCCGTCTCTCTCCTCTCTCCGTCTCTCTCCGTCTCTCTCCGTCTCTCTCCGTCTCTCTCCGTCTCTCTCCGTCTCTCTCCGTCTCTCTCCGTCTCTCTCCGTCTCTCTCCGTCTCTCTCCGTCTCTCCCCGTCTCTCCCCGTCTCTTCCCGTCTCTCCCCGTCTCTCCCCGTCTCTCCCCGTCTCTCCCGTCTCTCCCCATCTCTCTTCGTCTCTCCCCGTATCTCCCCGTCTCTCCCCCCCTCCTCTCCCCGCCTCTCCCCATCTCTCCCCGTCTATCCCCGTATCTCCCCTCCTCTCCCCACCTCTCCCCATCTCTCCCCGTCTCTCCCCGTCTCTCCCCGTCTCTCCCCATCTCTCCCCGTCTCTCCCCGTCTCTCCTCGCCTCCGTCCCCGTCTCTCCCCGTCTCTCCCCGCCTCTCCCCATCTCTTCCCGTCTCTCCCGTCTCTCCCCGTCTCTCCCGTCTCTCCCCGTCTCTCCCCGCCTCCGTCCCCGTATCTCCCCGTCTCTCCCCGTCTCTCCCCGCCTCTCCCCATCTCTCCCCGTCTCTCCCCGCCTCTCCCCGCCTCTCCCCATCTCTCCCGTCTCTCCCCGTCTCTTTCCGTCTCTCCCCGTCTCTCTCAGTCTCTCCCCGTCTCTCCCCGTCTCTCTCCGTCTCTCTCCGTCTCTCTCCGTCTCTCTCCGTCTATATCCGTCTATCTCAGTCTCTCTCCGTCTTTCTCCGTCACTCTCCGTCTCTATCCGTCTCTCCCCGTCTCTCCCCGTCTCTCCCCGTCTCTCCCCTCCTCTCCCCATCTCTCCCCATCTCTCCCCGTCTCTCCCCGTCTCTCCCCGCCTCTCCCCGTCTCTCCCGTCTCTCCCCTCTCCCCGTCTCCAGCCGTCTCTCCCCGTCTCTCCCTGTCTCTCTCCGTCTCTCTCCGTCTCTCTCCGTCTCTCTCCGTCTCTCTCAGCTTCTCTCCGTCTCTCCCCGTCTCTCCCCGTCTCTAGCCGTCTCTCCCCGTCTCTCCCCGTCTCTCCCCGTCTCGACCCGCCTCTCCCCATCTCTCCCCGTCTCTCCCCGTCTCTCCCCGTCTCTCCCCGTCTCTCCCCTCCTCTCCCCATCTCTCCCCATCTCTCCCCGTCTCTCCCCGTATCTCCCCGTATCTCCCCTCCTCTCCCCGCCTCTCCCCGTCTCTCCCCGCCTCCGTCCCCGTCTCTCCCCGTCTCTCCCCGTCTCTCCCCGCCTCTCTCCGTCTCTCCCGTCTCTCCCCGTCTCTCCCTGTCTCTTTCCGTCTCTCTCCGTCTCTCTCCGTCTCTCTCCGTCTCTCACCGTCTCTCCCCGTCTCTCCCCGTCTCTAGCCGTCTATCCCCGTCTCTCCCCGTCTCTCCCCGTCTCTCCCCGTCTCCCCCCGTCTCTCCCCGTCTCTCCCCGTCTCTTGCCGCCTCTCCCCGTCTCTGCCCGTCTCGCTCCGTCTCTCTCCATCTCTCTCCGTCTCCCTCCGTCTCTCTCCGTCTCTCCCCGTCTCTCTCCGTCTCTCTCCGTCTCTCCCCGTCTCTCCCCGTCTCTCCCCGTCTCTCCCCGTCTCTCCCCGTCTCTCTCCGTCTCTCTCCGTCTATATCCGTCTCTAGCCGTCTCTAGCCGTCTCTCCCCGTCTCTCCCCGTCTCTAGCCGTCTCTCCCCGTCTCTCTCCGTCTCTCTCCGTCTCTCTCCGTCTCTCTCCGTCTCTCTCCGTCTCTCTCCGTCTCTCTCCGTCTCTCTCCGTCTCTCTCCGTCTCTCTCCGTCTCTCTCCGTCTCTCCCCGTCTCTCCCCGTCTCTCCCCGTCTCTCTCCGTCTCTCTCCGTCTCTCTCTCCGTCTCTAGCCGTCTCTCCCCGTCTCTCCCCGTCTCTCCCCGTCTCTCCCCGTCTCTCCCCGTCTCTCTCCGTCTCTCTCCGTCTCTCTCCGTCTCTCCCCGTCTCTCCCCGTCTCTCTCCGTCTCTCCCCGTCTCTCTCCGTCTTTCTCCGTCTCTCTCCGTCTCTCCCCGTCTCTCCCTGTCTCTAGCCGTCTCTCCCCGTCTCTCCCCGTCTCTAGCCGTCTCTCCCCGTCTCTCCCCGTCTTTCCCCGTCTCTCCCCGTCTCTCCCCGTCTCTCCCATCTCTCCCCGTCTCCCCCCGTCTCCCCCCGTCTCTCCCCGTCTCTCCCCGTCTCTCTGCGTCT
Source organism: Chirona hameri (assembly GCA_036785665.1). NCBI lineage: Eukaryota > Metazoa > Arthropoda > Thecostraca > Balanomorpha > Balanidae > Chirona > Chirona hameri. The sequence goes on along the minus strand of JAXIVJ010002636.1, from coordinate 75,670 downwards.
CTCTGCGTCTCTCCCCGTCTCTCCCCGTCTCTCCCCGTTTATCCCCGTCTCTCCCGCCTCTCCCCATCTCTCCCCGTCTCTCCCCGTCTCTCCCCTCCTCTCCCCGTCTCTCACCGCCTCTCCCCGTCTCTCTCCGTCTCTCTCCGTCTCTCCCCGTCTCTCTCCGTCTCTCCCCGCCTCTATCCGTCTCTCTCCGTCTCTCTCCGTCTCTCTCCGTCTATCTCCGTCTCTCTCCGTATATATCCGTCTCTCTCCGTCTCTCCCTTCCTATCCCTGTCTCTCTCCATCTCTATCCGTCTCTCTCCGTCTCTCTCCGTCTCTCTCCGTCTCTCTCCGTCTCTCTCCGTCTCTCTCCGTCTCTCTCCGTCTCTCCCCGTCTCCCCCCGTCTCCCCGTCTCTCCCCGTCTCCCCGTCTCTCCCCGTCTCTCCCCGTCTCTCCCCGTCTCTCCCCGTCTCTCCCCGTCTCTCCCGTCTCTCTCCGTCTCTCCCCGTCTCTCCCCGTCTCTCCCCGTCTATCCCCGTCTCTCCCCGTCTCCCCGTCTCCCCGTCTCTATCCGTCTCTATCCGTCTCTCCCCGTCTCTCCCCGTCTCTCCCCGTCTCTCCCCGTCTCTCCCCGTCTATCTCCGTCTCTCCCCGTCTCTCCCCGCCTCCCCGTCTCGCCCCCCCCCCCCCCGTCTCTCTCAGTCTCTCCCCGTCTCTCCCCGTCTCTCTCAGTCTCCTACCCCGTCTCTCCCCGTCTCTATCCGTCTCTCTCCGCCCTCTCCGTCTCTCTCCGTCTCTCCCTGTCTCCCCGTCTCTCTCCGTCTATATCCGTCTCTCCCCGTCTCTCCCCGTCTCTCCCGTCTCCCCCCGTCTCTCCCCGTCTCTATCCGTGTCTCTCCGTGGACGGCCGCGCCTCTGACTGCGCCCCGCCCTGTTTTCATTGCAGCGTTCTACCTGGTGGGCGGCTACTCGGAGCTGCAGGAGCGCTACATCCAGGCGATCCCGTCCCTCACCATACCCAACACCACGTGCGGCGTGCCGGCCACGGTACATACGGGGCACGAGCAGTATTTGTATCTGCCGTGGGACAGGGCTAACTCGCTCCGACGCCCGCACCGGCGCGGCGCCTCTAAGCTCACCGACGTTCTCGCCATGGGGGCTCAAGTCGCCATGTTTATATTCGATGGCGCGTTACAGACGAAATGGGCGTTTCTTCGTTGGAATTCGTGAAATTAATCCGCTGAAAACTGGATTTCCTCGTCCTGTGCGGCCGAATGTTTATGTCTGCGTCATGACAGTGGCTATAGTACATGAAGCGTGTTATAGCAGCTGGGTAAAATGACGTCACGCAAATTTACCTTGGCGTCCGTCGCTAAAGCCTCGTGTGTGCAGCCAGAAGTGGAGTGACTGCATACCGTTTCCTTAGTTTCATCCCATAACCTTTTGTCATTTTCAGACACAGTATTTTTTCTCCTTTTTCGGTGAAAATGTAGCACCATCCTCACCATCGATCGGTTTCTGGGATTGCCTCTGGTCTTGTAAATCCCATGTGACTTGTGAGACGCATTCCGAGAGTGGCGAGAGCGGCGGAACCCACACTGTCCGTGTGATAAACAGTGACGTCACGCCGTCCGGTGTCACGGGTGTCTGCTGCAACCTGCATTACCGTCATGAGGGGATTGTGTAGTTAACTCGACCAGGCCATGTGATGCCCTGTCTGACTACCGAGCATGTGAGCGTATGCTTTGTGAAATGAAGTTGGACAGCGCGTTGTGCGATGTTTTTGGCAGGACTCCTGGATAATGCTGCGTGACCCGATCAACTCTGACATGCCGTGGCCGGGCTTCATCCTGGGACAAACTCCCGCCTCTATCTGGTACTGGTGCGCTGATCAGGTGAGTGCCCTGTTCTTCCGAACTGCTCAGCTTTGTCATACCGTAACCGAGCTTCATCCTAGTGCTCAAACCCAAATGGTACCCCTCAGAGCCCCCGAAACCTCAGTCGGCTTTCGAAACTCGCTCTGTGGACCCAAAATCTGCAGCTCTAATTCGGACGGGGCCTCCTACCACGACTGAATGTGCCTGGCTCGTGACGCGAGGAATATGCTGCTCTAATTCGGTCCGGGCCTCCTACCACTACTGAATGTGTCTGGCTCGTCGTAACGCGGGGAATCTGCAGCTCTAGTTCGGTCCGGGCCTCCTACCACGACTGAATGTGTCTGGCTCGTCGTGACGCGGGGCGGCTTCAGAACAGCTGGCCCGTGCGAGACGGGACCACCTCAGCGGCCGTCGAGGGAATCAGCTCTGGAACGTCTGTTGTCGGGAGGGGGGGGGGGGGCTATATTGTGGGGCGACATGTGTGTCTGGGGCTGGTTAGTGGTTATGGCTTATAGGCATAGGCCCAGACTGGATATTGATTCGACACTGATTGAATCGATTGTAATCGTTCAATCAAAATTCCTTGAATACAAAAATAGTTGATTCACCACCAGTTCTTTTGATTCATGAATCGTGATTGAATCAAAACCCGCATCAAATCAATGCTGATTGAATCAAAAGATTTAACGATTCTTAACGATTCAAATACACTGGCAAATTGTGCAAATACATGCAGTCCCAGTGGCTACATTCATTTATACTGAAATAGTATTACTGTAACAATTTTTAATGTTCATATATATGTGTTTCCATTTTTATTGATTTGACATAAATTCACCACATATATTTAAATATTGAATCAAACGTGAATCGATTAAAATATTTGTTTTGATTCTTTGAATCGGAAAGAAACAATTCTCAAAATTGTATCCGTGAATCGAACGGTGATTGAATCATTCAGATTCCAAAATGAATCATGATTGAATCGTTCCAAAAAAGTTGAATCAATAACCAATCTGCATAGGTGGGCACCGTTACTTCAAAATGTAACTTCGTTACTCGTTACTCCGTTACTCCAAAAAAGTAACTCGTTACTCGTTACTCCGTTACATCGTTACATCGTCAAAAAATGTAACCGAAGTTAGTAACTCCGTTACTCCGTTACTTTTGTAAAACTAAGTGATATCAACGTAAACGCAGGTTTTATGCCTTTTTTGTTGCTTTGTGATTAGTAACTTTTTTAGACCATTTACTATATAACTTATACTTTTTATTATAAAACTAACTTATGAAACTATTCGTAAGTTATTTCTTAGAGAAAACTAAAAATAGATGCTCACCACGAACACCCGGCTAGCTGTGCGATAACCTTACAAGACGCTGTGGCGTCGATGGCGCCTGAACAGCCACGGCCAGTAATTTATTACGGTGTTTGCCAAAATGTTCAAACCATCGAATTTCCTTTCACCGCCCTCAGCACCGACCGAGCGGGAACGGCCGTGGCCGCAAAGGACTTTGCATTGAATAAGAAAAAAAAACTTGCACATTTGCATACAGTAACTAATGTTGTGTACACAATGACGTTAAAAGAATGAGGAATATAAATATGCTAAATTGTTACATTATTTACCTTACAAAGCATTTAGTAACTGAGTAACGGAGTAACGGACTAAAAAGTAACGAAGTAACGGACCACAAAAGTAACTTCCGTTACTCGGTCCGTTACTGTAAAAAAAAATGTAACGAGCCCGTTACTTCGTTACTAAAAAAGTAACTTCGTTAGTAACGGAGTAATGGAGTAACGGACCGGTGCCTACGTATGCGTATGGGGTATGTGCGACGTGCATGACGCTCTGTGTGTGTGTGTGTGGGGGGGGGGGGGGGGAGGGGTCCACTCCACATGGGGTGAATGTGGACTGCGCGTTGTTTGTAAAAGGTCTGAAAGGAAATAGTTCACCTTCAACATGAGGTTTTGAACTGAAATAGCAGTTTTGTAGCCCGTGTTGAGAAATCCTTATCTGCAACTTTCTTGGCTGAAAAGACTCTCCAGCCGAAGATATTTGACTTTTTGGCGAAGGAATGCGGCACATATATGATATACCGTACCGTCTGAAAGTGCCAGCACTGCATGGAGCATGCGCAGACCAATAACGCACACCATACAATTCATAATTTGCGACCTTCTGTCCTGAATTGGCGCGATGTAGGACTATTTTTGAAAGAAAAAGGAAACTGTATTAAAAATATAATAAAATCGTGTTCTGAAAAATTTCCGAAGGTGAACTATTTCCTTTAAAGGAAATAGTTCACCTTCAACATGGGTTTTGAACTGAAATAGCAGTTTTGTAGCCCGTGTTGAGAAATCCTTATCTGGAACTTTTCTTGGCTGAAAAGACTCTCCAGCCGAAGATATTTGACTTTTTGGCGAAGGAATACGGCGCATATATGATGTACCGTACCGTCTGAAAGTGCCAGCACTGCCATGGAGCATGCGCAGACCAATAACGCACACCATAAAATCAATAATTTACAACCTTCTGTCCTGAATTGGCGCGATGTAGGACTATTTTTTTTTTTAAACTGTATTAAAAATTTAATAAATTCGTGTTCTGAAGAAAAAAAATCCGAAGGTGAACTATTTCCTTTAAAGGAAATAGTTCACCTTCAATATGGGTTTTGAAATAGCAGTTCTGTAGCCCGTGTTGAGAAATCTTTATCTGGAACTTTTCTTGGCTGAAAAGACTCTCCAGCCGAAGATATTTGACTTTTTGGCGAAGGAATACGGCGCATATATGATGTACCGTACCGTCTGAAAGTGCCAGCACTGCCATGGAGCATGCGCAGACCAATCACGCACACCATAAAATCAATAATTTACAACCTTTCGTTCTGAATTGGCGCGATGTAGGACCATTTTTAAAAAGAAAAAAAGAAACTGTATTAAAAAATATAATAAAATCGTGTTCTGAAAAATTTCCCGAACTATTTATTTCCTTTAAAGGAAATAAATAGTTCACCTTCAGGAAATTTTTCAGAACACGATTTTATTATATTTTTAATACAGTTTCTTTTTTTATTTTCAAAAATGGTCCTAAATCACCCCAATTCAGGACAGAAGGTCGTAAATTATTAATGTTATGGTGTGCGTTATTGGTCTGCGCATGCTCCATGGCAGTGCTGGCACTTTCAGACGGTACGGTACATCATATATGCGCCGTATTCCTTCGCCAAAAAGTCAAATATCTTCGGCTGGAGAGTCTTTTCAGTCAATACAAGTTCCAGATAAGGATTGCTCAACACGGGCTACAAAACTGCTATTTCAGTTCAAAACCCATGTTGAAGGTGAACTATTTCCTTTAAGACGTGAAGACTAATTTGCTGTGGTTAGCGCAAGGCATTCTTATCAGCAGCTAGGGCTGTGGTGGGAGCACCGAATTTCTGCCACTAGCTATGGACTCGTTCTCGAGGAAAATATTGAAGCGTAAAATATCGGGTATTATCGAAAGTAAAATATGGAACGAAAGACACACATGACACTCACTGCAAAAATAACGAGTGTGCAACATAACAAGTCAATATGTTACAGCACTTACATGCCTAACAGATCAGAAGGCAAAAAGTCGAGTGACAAATAGTGTTTGATAAAGTTCGAGAAACATATCGATTAATCGATTGTTAATCTTAATCTTAATATCGATTAAGATGAATTGATGAATATCGAGTGGATAATATTGATTGGTAAGGCACGGTCGGTAAATATTAATTGATAAAATATGGTGTGGAAAACATCGATTACTAACATTGAACCACTAATGAAGGTTGAATTCATTTTCCGCTCCTCGCAATACCTATACTTGATCGTAATGCCTCGATATTGAGCGACTCGATGTCTTTTCCTTCGATAGGTACATGTGATTTATATGAAAATGAGTGTTCGTGATGAGAACCATATCAGTCGCTAGGCTTATGCGATATGTGTATATGATATATTTGAAAACGGTTGCATTACCATGTTATTGATCACGTAGCGCAGGACGCAGTCTGTTTATCTGAATCTGATTAGCGGGGTTGTTTAGGACCCGAGCTCATCCCATACACCACTGTCCTGCTGACCACCTGTGGCCCATGTGGCCGTCGCAGCTGCAGCTGGCCACGCTGTCGGGGCGTTGCCATGCCGTGTGTTTTGTCTCGGAGCTCTGACTCTCATTGTCTGACGCCTCAGCCGCAGCCTGTTAAAGGAAATAGTTCACCTTCGGAAAAAAATTCAGAACACGATTTTATTATATTTTTTAATACAGTTTCTTTTTTTCTTTTCAAAAATGGTCCTACATCGCGCCAATTCAGGACAGAAGGTCGTAAATTATTAATGTTATGGTGTGCGTTATTGGTCTGCGCATGCGCCCTGGTAGTGCTGGCACTCTCAGACGGTACGGTATATCATATATGCGCCGCATTCCCTCGCCAAAAAGTCAAATATCTTCGGCTGGAGTCTTTTCAGCCAAGAAAAGTTGCAGATAAGGATTTCTCAACACGGGCTACAAAACTGCTATTTCAGTTCAAAATCCCATGTTGAAGGTGAACTATTTCCTTTAACGGGGACATTAGTTCGGTCAAGATCAAGGGGTCGAGGGCTGTTGCACTGCTTGTATGGGAGTAAAATACCCTTGGTATGGGCAACATCAAATTCGTTGTTGGTATAGGTGCCGTGATTAAAGTAGGACACCATTGTTTCATGTGGTGACCAGGTTTCTGGCTTGGCGCGATCCGGTCTCGTGGCATGCTGTTCACCGTTAACAGCACCGTGTCCACGTGTCTACGCAGGTTTACGTTTTGTTATGTCCATATTGACTACATTAGTTACATCGTATCATGGCCGACCCTCCGTGCGCTGTTACTCTACAGATGATGGTACAGAGGGTGCTGGCGGCCAAGTCGCTGTCGCACGCACAGGGCGCCACCCTGTTCGCCGGCTACATCAAGATCCTGCCCGTGTTCATCATGGTGTTGCCCGGCATGATCAGCAGGGTGCTCTTCCCGGACGAGGTGAGACAGGGTCAGACGGGGTCATATGGGGTCAGATGGGGTCAGATGGGGTCAGATGGGGTCAGATGGGGTCAGATGGGGTCAGATGGGGTCAAACGGGGTCAAACAGGGTCAAACAGGGTCAGACGGGATCAGACGGGGTCAGACGGGATCAGACGGGGTCAGACGGGGTCAGACGGGATCAGACAGTGTCAGACGGGGTCAGAAGGGGTCAGACGGCGTCAGACGGGCTCAGACGGGATCAGACGAAATCAGACGGGATCAGACGGGATCAGATGGGGTCATATCGGGTCAGATCGGGTCAGACAGGGTTAGAGAGAGAGTCCGACGGGGCAGACAGGTCAGACGGGGGCAGACGGGGGCAGACGGGGGCAGACGGGGGCAGACGGGGGCAGACGGGGGCAGACGGGGGCAGACGGGGGCAGACGGGGGCAGACGGGGGCAGACGGGGGCAGACGGGGGCAGACGGGGGCAGACGGGGGCAGACGGGGGCAGACGGGGGCAGACGGTGGCAGACGGGGTCAGACGGGGTCAGACGGGGTCAGACGGGGTCAGACGGGGTCAGACGGGGTCAGACGAGGTCAGACAGGTCAGACATGTCAGACATGTCAGACATGTCAGACAGGGTCAGTGGAGTGGTGTGCCGTGTACACTGGTTCGCTGTCCCCCCAGGTTAGCTGTGACGGGGCAGACGGGGCCAGTGGAGTGGTGTGCCGTGTACACTGGTTCGCTGTCCCCCCAGGTTAGCTGTGACGGGGCAGACGGGGCCAGTGGAGTGGTGTGCCGTGTACACTGGTCCGCTGTCCCCCCAGGTTAGCTGTGACGGGGCAGACGGGGCCAGTGGAGTGGTGTGCCGTGTACACTGGTCCGCTGTCCCCCCCCCCCCCCCAGGTTAGCTGTGACGGGGCAGACGGGGCCAGTGGAGTGGTGTGCCGTGTACACTGGTTCGCTGTCCCTCAGGTTAGCTGTGACGGGGCAGACGGGGCCAGTGGAGTGGTGTGCCGTGTACACTGGTCCGCTGTCCCCCCAGGTTAGCTGTGACGGGGCAGACGGGGGCAGTGGAGTGGTGTGCCGTGTACACTGGTTCGCTGTCCCCCCCCAGGTTAGCTGTGACGGGGCAGACGGGGCCAGTGGAGTGGTGTGCCGTGTACACTGGTTCGCTGTCCCCCCAGGTTAGCTGTGACGGGGTAGACGGGGGCAGTGGAGTGGTGTGCCGTGTACACTGGTTCGCTGTCCCTCAGGTTAGCTGTGGCGGGGCAGACGGGGCCAGTGGAGTGGTGTGCCGTGTACACTGGTCCGCTGTCCCTCAGGTTAGCTGTGACGTTGCTCCTCGGAGGACTGTGGTAAAGGGTGAGAACTGAGAAGGCAGTGAAGTGTGCTGATAACAGAGGGGGTATGCTACAAATTAGCGTTCACACCTCTGCGTCTGTGGTCCCCGCAGGTTGGCTGTGTCATCCCCGAGGAGTGTGAGCGGATCTGTGGCAACGCCGTCAGCTGCTCCAACATCGCCTACCCCAAGCTGGTACTGAGCATCATGCCGCAAGGTACGACAACGGGGCCGACAACGGAAATGTTGATAGCAAGGCTTTCGACAACCGGATGATGGACAACTGGAGCAGAAATACGGGAATTGCGATATGGATGGCCATGATGGCCGTACCGGTTTAACTTCAGAATGTCGACTTCCTTATTTTAGTGCTTCCTTATTTTTTAGTCCAGTTAACTCATAGCAGTTTCTTGCGATAGTTCTTACTTCTGATTTCTGAGTATAATATACAGCTAAGGTCTATGCCACTTAGCCTGTGGGACTTGCTGCCAGGTTTAGGGTTTTCAGTTCTGCAATGTACGTAGTTAAATTGCGTTCTTAGCATGCCATTGTACTGCTTGAAGCGTTATGCTTCACTCCCATGGCAGTAAATGTAGCCTGGATTCCTCGTTAGTCGCGCCTTTATTAATTCACTCACAGGTGGTTGTTCCGTGTCACGACACCGTGTTCTGACAGCAATGCACCCAACCGAAACGGCCGAGCTAGCTCCTGGCACGCTGCTACGCCGTTTGCAACATCGAGCACGTCAGACTCAGACTATCCTTGTGTCGATCTCTGTCTGTTCCCTGTGCTGACTGATGACTCCATGGGTTCCCGAGTCCTGTGTGATATTTCAGTCCCCTGCGCTGACTGTGGCCTCTGTGTCTGCACGATGCCGGTCCCGTTCGCCTCGATCCCATCGCCTGCCGCCCTTCAGCTCCCATCGCTCACTGCCCGCTGTGCCGCCTGGACAGGGATGCGCGGTGTCATGATCTCAGTGATGCTGGCCGCGCTGATGTCGGACCTGACGTCCATCTTCAACTCGGCCTCCACCCTGTTCACCATGGACGTGTACGGCCTGTTCCGATCCAAGTCCACCGAACGGCACAAGATCATGGTCGGCAGGTGAGACCGGGGCAGCGAGAGCCGCGCGATGGCAGTGGTCATGGCGGGGCGTTGACCCGTATATACCCGTACTATTGGTGGCTTTTTGAAACATTGATTAAATTAATATTAATCACAAGTATTGAATAAAATGCACCAAATTTTCAACTGAATTGTCAATTTTTTTTTTTAAACATTACTTTCGGTATGACAGGATCGCAAAATTGTTGTCACAGAATGCTGCAGTTTGGCGGCTCGGTGCCGTATTGATATTACCGACGAATCAGTTTATCTAATGAATATACTGCCCAATTCAGAAAATGTCAACGACGCTATTATGTACCAGCAGAAAGGCACTTTCAGACCAGATTCCGTTCCACCCAGATTCCACCCACATGCCGGCCTTGCGTCTGTTTGTATGTTGCGCTGTGGAGTAAACCGACTGGGGAAGTTTACTCTATAGGGGCAGTTGCGCCCTGTAGAGTAAACTGACTGGGTCAGTTTACTCTACAGGGTTCTCTGTATGTTTATTCTGTGATGTCCGCACTATGGTTTGTTTACAGCAAATGCTGATAAACAGTTTACCTGTAGTTGAACAAATGCAGGGACAATTCAGAAAGTTGCGTGATGTGAGTGCAGGACCGACTTAAATTAAATTATATTGTCCACGTAGTGAGGCTGGCTGACCTTTAGTTATGCCAGCTTCGGAAATGTCAGAAATGTCATGCGCTCGATGTGGTAATATGCTGCCATCCGTCCGTCTAAAAAAGGCCCGTCCATTTTGTATTAGTGGAAACATTCATCTTTAGAATGGAGAGATAAGAATACTTTGTAAAACAAATGATGTTAAAACAGTGATTAAAGATCATCTCGATACGTAGCAAAATAGTTCAGGTTTAACAATTTTAACGAAGGTGATCTGGGAATTTCGTATCAAGTTAGGTAATTCATTTTCTTTCGGTTAAAGGAAATAGTTCACCTTGGAAAAATTTACCCAACACGATTTGATTATATTTTTTTAATACAATTTATTGTTATATTGTCAAAAATTATCTCATATCGCGCCGATTCAGGACAGAAGGCCGTACATTTTTATTGTTTATCAAAACTATATGCATACTCTCTCTGAGTCAGAGTCCTGACGTCACGCGAATGTACAAAATGGTTCAGCCAATCAGATTCGAAAGTAGTCGCGTAAAGATAGACTCGCATTGGAGATGTGCCAACCGGCGGCCGGCGATTCGCCTGCTAGCACCAGCTGCAAGCTGATTGGCTGATGGTATAGCCTCTGTCCGGGCTAGAACCAGTACAACATTCTTTCGCCAGCGCCGCATTCCTTCGCCAAAAACTTAAATATATTCGGCTGGAGAGTCTTTTCAGTCAAGCAAACTTGCAGATAGGGGTTTCCCAACACGGGCTACAAAACTGCTATCTCAGTGTAAAACTAATGTTGAAGGTGAACTATTTCCTTTAAATTGTCTACAAATAAGAGGTGTTCGTGTCTTTCCTTGCATATCGATGACCGCCCAGCTGCCATAATTTTTCAAGGAACAAGTTTTTGTTCGTTCAAAGTGCGAAGTTGATATTTTTTAGAATTTAGAACTAGAAGTTATATTATAGCTTTCTGTCTCGTCGCTGTCCCTGGTCTGGTCGCTTGTAATTCGCTGATGAGTAGACACGCTGCTTAAAGGAAATAGTTCACCTTCAACATTAGTTTTAAACTGAGATAGCAGTTTTGTAGCCCGTGTTGGGAAACCCCTATCTGCAAGTTTCCTTGACTGAAAAGATTCTCCAGCCGAATATATTTGAGTTTTTGGCGAAGAAATGCGGTGCTGGCGAAATAATGTTGTACTGGTTCTAGCCCGGGCAGAGGCTATATCATCAGTCAATCAGCTTGCAGCTGGTGCTAGCAAACGAATCGCCGGCCGCCGGTTGGCACATCTCCAATGCGAGTCTATCTTTACGCGACTACTTTCGAATCTGATTGGCTGAACCATTTTTTACATTCGCGTGACGTCAGGACTCTGACTCAGAGAGTATGCATATAGTTTTGATAAGCAATAAAAATGTACGGCCTTCTGTCCTGAATCGGCGCGATATAAGGCCATTTTTGACAATATAAAAAGAAATTGTATTAAAAAATATCAAATCGTGTTGGGTAACATTTTTCCAAGCTGAACTATTTCCTTTAAAGGAAATAGTTCACCTTCAACATGGGTTTTGAACTGAAATAGCAGTTGTGTAGCCTGTGTTGAGAAATCCTTATCTGCAACTTGTATTGACTGAAAAGACTCTCCAGCCGAAGATATTTGACTTTTTGGCGAAGGAATACGGCGCATATATGATGTACCGTACCGTCTGAAAGTGCCAGCACTGCCATGGAGCATGCGCAGACCAATAACGCACACCATAACATTAATAATTTACGACCTTCTGTCCTGAATTGGCGCGATGTAGGACCATTTTTGAAAATAAAAAAAGAGACTGTATTAAAAAATGTAATAAAATCGTGTTCTGAAAAATGTCCCGAAGGTGAACTATTTCCTTTAAAGGAAATAGTTCACCTTCAACATGGGATTTTGAACTGAAATAGCAGTTTTGTAGCCCGTGTTGAGAAATCCTTATCTGCAACTTTTCTTGGCTGAAAAGACTCTCCAGCCGAAGATATTTGACTTTTTGGCGAGGGAATGCGGCGCATATATGATATACCGTACCGTCTGAGAGTGCCAGCACTACCAGGGCGCATGCGCAGACCAATAACGCACACCATAACATTAATAATTTACGACCTTCTGTCCTGAATTGGCGCGATGTAGGTCCATTTTTGAAAAGAAAAAAAGAAACTGTATTCAAAAATATAATAAAATCGTGTTCTGAATTTTTTTCCGAAGGTGAACTATTTCCTTTAATGTTTATTCAAGGCCTTTCGATGAGATCGTTTGGAGTTTGTGCCAGGCGGCGGGCGATGCCATTATTGCGCCATTGCTGGTGAGATGTGGCCTCTCAACCGTCACTGCCACTACTCGGAAATACCGCCCTTTGAGTGATGGGGACATCACAACCTCTGATGAGGACATCGAACGTCACAACCACCACGTGACGCGTCACAGTATGACTACGCCGTTGGAGCGCCTGAAAGCCCGGGTTACTACTACCCATTACGGGGGCGTGTCACGAGCGTCACGTCTGGCTCGTCACGTTACTGACCAATCCACGGCACAGTGCGCACATCATACACATTCCGCCCCTGATCGTGCTGCACCGAACGGAGGACGGAGGCAGAGACATGTGAATAAAACATATAACTTCGCTGAGCCTGCCAAATGCTACAAAGTTTGATGTGGGAAACAGCAATGTAATATGCAGTTTTTGCTGAAGTTCTGTGCCAAGTTTGGCATTTAATGTTGTTTCGCCATTGGTTTCTACAGGCACCAGGTAGACATATTGTCCGCATTGATAGCTGGCACACATACAATTATTGGATGCTTTGCATCAGTGTTCGTCACGGGCCTGCACCAACTCCCAGCCCGGCCCGGCCCGGGCCCATGAGCACCAACTCCCAGCCCGGCCCGGCCCGGGCCCACCAACTCCCAGCCCGGCCCGGCCCGGGCCCACCAACTCCCAGCCCGGCCCGGCCCGGGCCCATGAGCACCAACTCCCAGCCCGGCCCGGCCCGGGCCCACCAACTCCCAGCCCGGCCCGGCTCGGGCCCACCAACTCCTAGCCCGGCCCGGCCCGGCCCCATGAGCACCAACTCCCAGCCCGGCCCGGCCCGGGCCCACCAACTCCCAGCCCGGCCCGGCCCGGGCCCATAAACTCCCAGCCCGGCCCGGCCCGGGCCCACCAACTCCCAGCCCGGCCCGGCTCGGGCCCACCAACTCCCAGCCCGGCCCGGGCCCATGAACACCAAGCCCAGGCCCGGTCAAATTTACAAATTTAAAGCCCAGGCCCGGTCCGGCCCGTTCAGATTAAAGTTGAGGCCCGGGCCCAGCCCGGCCCGTGACGAACTCTGCTGTGCATGTGTCGGTAAAACTGCGTGTTAGTTTTCACAATCTTCGCATCTGTTTTCACAGCACCGACTCTGCCTGTTTGTGGTTGCAGGCTGTTTGTGGGCTTCATGGTGGTGATCAGTATTGCCTGGATCCCGCTGATCGACAAGGCGCAGGGTGGTCAGCTGTTCCTCTACATCCAGTCCATCTCGGCTTACCTGGCCCCGCCGATCGCCGCCGTCTACACGCTGGCTGTGCTCTGGGCCCGGATGAACGAGTCGGTACGCTGACACCCCCCCCCCCCCTCTCCCCAGACACCCCATATCACCCCCTCCGGGGGGGGGGGGTTATAGGACACGAGGGTCGGTACGCTGACACCCCCCCCCCCCGGACACCCCATATCACTCCCTCCGGGGGGGGGGGGGGTAATATGAGGACACGAGGGTCGGTACGCTGACACCCCCCGGACACCCCATATCACTCCCTCCGGGGGGGGGGGGGGGGTAATATGAGGACACGAGGGTCGGTACGCTGACACCCCCGGGCACCCCATATCACTGCCTCCGGGGGGGGGGGGGGTGATATGAGGACACGAGGGTCGGTACGCTGACACCCCCCGGACACCCCATATCACCCCCTCCGGGGGGTTTATAGGACACGAGGGTCGGTACGCTGACACCCCCTAGACACCCCATATCACTCCCTCCGGGGGGGGGGGGGGTAATATGAGGACACGAGGGTCGGTACGCTGACACCCCCTAGACACCCCATATCACCACCTCCGGGGGGGTGATATGAGGACACGAGGGTCGGTACGCTGACACCCCCCGGTCACCCCATATCACCTCCTCCGGGGGGGGGGGGGAGATATGAGGACATGAGGGTCGGTACGCTGACACCCCCGGTCACCCCATATCACCCCCTCCGGGGGGTTTATAGGACACGAGGGTCGGTACGCTGACACCCCCCAGACACCCCATATCACCCCCTCCGGGGGGTTTATAGGACACGAGGGTCGGTACGCTGACACCCCCGGGCACCCCATATCACCCCCTCCGGGGGGGATATGAGGACACGAGGGTCGGTACGCTGACACCCCTCGGGCACCCCATATCACCCCCTCCGGGAGGGGGGGCGGGGGTGATATGGGGACACGAGGGTCGGTACGCTGACACCCCCCGGACACCCCATATCACTCCCTCCGGGGGGTGATATGAGGACACGAGGGTCGGTACGCTGACACCCCCCGGACACCCCATATCACTCCTCGGGGGGGGGGAGATATGAGGACACGAGGGTCGGTACGCTGACACCCCCCCCCCCCCCCCCCCCGACACCCCATATCACCCCCTCCGGGGGAGGGTTATAGGACACGAGGGTCGGTACGCTGACACCCCCCGGGCACCCCATATCACTCCTCGGGGGGGGGGGGGAGAGATATGAGGACACGAGGGTCGATACGCTGACACCCCCCCCCCCCCCGACACCCCATATCACCCCCTCCGGGGGGGGGGGGTTATAGGACACGAGGGTCGGTACGCTGACACACCCCGGGCACCCCATATCACTCCCTCCGGGGGTGATATAAGGACACGAGGGTCGGTACGCTGACACCCCCCGAGCACCCCATATCACTCCCTCCGGGGGGGGGGGGGTGATATGAGGACACGAGGGTCGGTACAGTGACAACTTTGGGGTGTGAGAGGGAGGGATTTGAGCACAGGGATCGGTACTGTGGCTCTGGGCGGGAGGAGGTGAATTTGGGTACATAGGGCAGAGGTCGGCACGGTAACTCCGGCTCAGCAGGGGTAATTTAGGTGACTACTGAAAAGCTTTATTGTATTAGGTCCCGTAATGTCGATAGTATTCGTCAAGTCTTCGGCAAGGTGGCGTCTGTTTTGATTTCGTGGTAAGTGTAAAGTGTAACAATCGCAGCACAAAGTTATTTGTAAATACAAGTGGTCCTAATCCGTACAACCGGTGGAGCCAACCCAACCCCCTACATTTCCGACCCCTGCTTATACCCGATGCAGTGTGGGTGGATGTGCTGACCGTTCTCGTCTGTGACACCGATGCAGTGTGGGTGGATGTGCTGACCGTTCTCGTCTGTGACGCCGATGCAGTGTGGGTGGATGTGCTGACCGTTCTCGTCTGTGACACCGCCGGTGCCGTCTGTCGCAGGGCGCCTTCTGGGGCCTGTTGAGCGGCTTCATCGTGGGCGTCATCCGCATGGTGCTCGACTTTGTCTACATGTTCGACGCGCCCAAGTGCTGGGAGACCGAGGACACCAGACCGGCCATCGTGGCCAAGGTGAGGCCGAGGGGCCGGCTGAGGCGGAGATGCGGGGGTTGACGTAAGGGTGCTGGTGTATAGTGGAGCGGTACGACGGCAGCGGTGCTGCTGCCTGGTGACGGGTGGTGTAACTGCTCCCGTAGAGACAGTGTTGTTGTTATTATTTGTGCGTTTTGGGTGTTGCTTAGCAAAACGCGCGGTATGGTGGCACATTTAATTTATATGACTTTGTGAGGTGTCGCTCGTTCCCGGCACTTCTCTCTGGATTGTAATGAGTCTCCCTACCGATTCAACAATGCCCGTTGTACCTGCCTAAAGGTCAGGGTTACGTGCTTGAGATTTCGCAGCGATACGATCGAGACATCATGTCGCTACGAGCGCAAGCCAAAAATGTCCACAGTGCTTTGCACCTTTTCCAATATCGTACTTACTATTACTCACCCCCATCACTTTCTCGCTCCACCTTGGGAACACACACCCTTTCTCAGCCCCCCCCCCCCCCCCCCCACACTGCAACGACCTCCGATCATCGCCAGTGTGCTTCGCAACGAGCACTATGCCGCCGACTACTGAGTGCTGACCACTGCACAGGGGCGCAGCCAGGGGGGGGGGGGCAAGGGGGGCAATTGCCCCCCCCCCCCCCTTACGGGTCACAGGGGGCCTCGCCGAGATTGGCCCAGATACCATTTGCATTAGCTAAATGGCTTTCAAAAAGTCACAGAGGAACCCTCAAACCAGGCAAGGGTCACTCTGGTGCATGTCAAGGGCCCTCAGAGA
The DNA here is from genome assembly GCA_036785665.1 of Chirona hameri. NCBI lineage: Eukaryota > Metazoa > Arthropoda > Thecostraca > Balanomorpha > Balanidae > Chirona > Chirona hameri. The sequence goes on along the minus strand of JAXIVJ010002636.1, from coordinate 59,299 downwards.
CACTGAAGGGCTTTCGAAGCCGGCCCAGGGGGCCTCTTGGGCATGTCCAGGGGCCCATTGAGCCCACCGATGGGCCCAAAAAACTGTCCAGGGGCCTTTCGAGCATGTCCAAGGGCCCCATTGAGCCCACTTAAGGGCGCAAAAAACATGCCCAGGGATTTTTAGAGCATGCCCTGGGCCCATTGAGCCCATTCAGAGGCCCTCAAAACCAGCCCAGGGGCCTCTAGAGCATGTCCACTTGTCCAGGGGCCAATTGAGCCCACCTACGGCCTAACAAACCTGCCCAGTGGCCTCTCGAGCATGTCCATGGGCCCATTGAGTATGTTCAGGGGTCTCTTGAACCTGCCCAGGGGCCCATTATAGTTTTCCCAGAGGCCCATCGAGTCTGTTCAGGGCCTCTCGAACCTGCCCAGAGGCCATTAGAGCCTGCCCAGAGGCCTCTCGAGCTTGCCCAGGGGCCCATTGAGTCAGCTCAAGGGCCTCTTGAACCTGCCTAGGGGCCATTAGAGTCTGTTCAGGGGCCTCTCGAGCTTTCCCAATGGTCCATTGATCCTGTTCAGGGGCCTCTCGAACCTGCCCAGGGGCTATTAGAGTCTGAGCAGGGGCCTCTCGGCTTGCCAAGGGGCCCCCCACCTTTTGCGGGAAAAATGAACAATTTATCGTAAAAATTGCCTTTGCAGTGCAGTCAAAATCCTCCTATCTAGTGTCAAAAACTGGGAAAATTTCGCGCCGCTTCGCGGCATGACATAAGTTTCGCAATTCCTTATACAAATTTGGAAAATGGGAAAAAGAATTTCATTAAGTGTCTGGCAGAGGCTCTCCTTGGCAGGAATTGCTGGCCCCAGTGCCCATTCCCTTCATAAAATATTCACTTTTAAGTTTCAAGCAGGCTACATGTTTAGCTAGTTTGCCGAGTTCCGAAAAAGGCGACGCGAACGCAAAGACGAGGAGATCGGCACCCGGAAGCTGCTCCAGCGGTGCACAATTTGCTGGACCGAAGAGCTAATAGTGGAAACAGGCCAGGACCATCTCATCAAGCCATCTCACCTCACGGTCTGGTTCCAATATCTAAACAGAATGAATGAATGTCATCTAAACTATTAACATTTCGTTTTCCAGGACGTAAAATTAACATTTTCACGCCGCTTCGCGGCGTCACATCGGTAGTCATCGTCATGACGAAGCCATAGTCATCATCAACGGTTCTTCGTAACGCTGAATTGAATGAATAGCATTTTAGCTTATTATCCGAGCTACAAGGCACAGCGTCTATATTTCTGGGTTTTATCAGGCAAAACCGTAAAAATTTCGCGCCGCTTCGCGGCGCTAACTAACAAGTACATACCTACCTACTATAACATGAAAATCCACATAACAAATGCTGCAAAGGCTTAAATACACGTATCAAAATGGGGGTACATTTTTCGTCATTTCAGCTGCCCCCACACTCAAAAGCCGACCCCCACCTGTTGTCAGCTAAGATATGTTTTCTCTCCTTTACGTAACAATACAAATTAGTAATGCGCTCAGTATAATGCCTACTGAGGGTCCTGGTCTAATCCAGCTCATCAAAAGTAGACGAAGACAAATTGTTAAAAAGGGGCCTCACAAAATAAAGTGGCCGAAATCCGTAGAGTTTTTCATATCCAGGGGTATTTTTTTGGGTGGGGGCCTCTCCCAGGGGCTTGCCCCCCCCCCCCCCCCCCCCCTTTCTGAAGGTCTGGCTGCGCCCCTGCCACTGCAGCAGTGGACGGTGGTAACCATCGGCGCACTGCCCATCTGCAGATGCACTACATGTACTTCGCGATGCTGCTGTTCTGGCTGACCGGGCTGGTGGCGGTGGCCGTGTCGCTGGCCACGCCGCCGCCTGAGGACTGGCGCGTGGTGCGAACCACCTTCTTCACACGCTTCTCGGAACAGCGCCGCCAGGACGAGCCGGAGCCCGAGCCGCCGGCCGAGGACGACAAGCACACCATGGAGATGGAGGAGGAGGAGCTGGCCGGTGGGTCAGGCGCGGGGACGGATGGTGCAGGGATTGGTCAGGGACGGGACGAGGGATGAGACGGAAACGGGGCAGGGATGGACTAGGGATGGAACGGGGACGAAACGGAGACGCCATAGGGACGAGTCGGGGACGGATCAGAGATGGGTCAGGGACGGAATTAGGCAGATCTGGAATGGACATACGTGATGGTTGGGCAGGGTCTAATTGCATGTGCGTGTGTGGGGGGGGGGGGGTATAAGTGCGAGCGTCACTGTTCCGCAGCTGTTCGTGTTTTGTGAGGAAAAAACAGCTGTAATGTCAGTGGCGATATACATTGCTGGAGTTGTCGATACGTTTTTCCTCCGATGTCAGTTAGCCTTAGTTTTCGCCAACCGTTCCTTATGTGCCTCCTTCAGCGTTGTTGCGGTGTGGTGCAGTGTGGTTGGTGCACGGTGTGGCGTGCCTGTCGCCTCTCTGACCTCGCCTGACCCCCGGCAGCCGCTCCGCTGTGGCGGCGCGCCTACGACTGGGTGTGTGGCCACGAGAGCGCCGCCGAGGAGCGCGTGCACGCCGCCGAGCTGCAGCGCCACCTGGCGGAGGTGAGCAGCATCCAGCAGCCGCGCCGCGAGCGGCTGCTGCTCAACAGCCTGCTGGTGCTGGTGGTGGCCACCGGGGTCGGCCTGCTGGCCTTCTTCACCGTCAGCCCGTTCTCGACCGAGGAGTACCACCGCGTGCAGGCCGACAAGCTGCGCTCCATGGGCTACCCGTCACCGTGGCCCGAGGAGGAGCTGTAGCCTCGGCTGGCCGGCCGCTCGGCGGCAGCGGTGGCGGAGGGAGCGGCTGTAGCGGCCACAGTGGCTAGTCACCAGCAGCACAACAGATAGCAGCAGCAGCCGCAGCCGCAGCAGCAATAGAGGCAACGGCAGGAGACGGAGAGGCAGCAGTAGCAGCAGCTGGCAGCCACAGACAGCGTGTCGATGTGCCCTGCCGAGCGCAGGCCGTAGTTATTACTGTCAAACAGAATCCGCGTACCCACACTGTGTGTTGGTGCGGTAGCGGCCGGCGGTCAGTCGGAGCCGGTCCGTGGTGGCCGTGTTGTTTGCTGTACTGTCTCGTCGGCAGCTGACCGGCCGGGCGGCGGCAGCGGCGAGCCTGGCCGGTCCCGCGCGGGGTCAGTCCGAACGTCAGGTGACGCGGGACGATCACAGATGGCGCTGAGGTCCGCCCTGGTCCCGCCGCCGAGACGGGAGGCGGAGCGTGGCAGAAGTCAGGGCACCGACCGCGCGTGCTAGTAGTGTTGTCTGGTGAGGCCATGCGATTCAGACTTAGCGGGCCAATGTGCGTCTGTCTGCATCCAGGGTGGTTACGATGGGGCCAACCGACTGCCTGTGGAGGAGCTGTCCTGTCAGTGATGTCATCTGTCGAACCTGAGATTGTGTTACGCCAGCGTAGCTAAATTTGTAACGTAGTGGTAATGGCTTATCCACGCGTAGCCGCCTCCGCTATGATTCAGCCTAGTCTCGTTTTATATTTATCGCTTCTCGATGCCAGTAACGGGCGCCACATGATCAGACAGTCACGGTGTCCTAAAACCCCAATCATCATCATCATCATCGATGCCAGTATAAGCAGACAGTTGATCAGCTACCTAAACTGTCGTTATTAGTGTTGTGTTGAACTCAAGAGAAAAGACTAAGTTGCGTGTCCATCAACTTTCCGAAGGGACATTCCCATGATTTCGGAACGGTTTATATACTGCATCGATATGCTGAATCATTTCGGAAATGGACACTGCTATTATTTTCGAAAGCTGTTTTACAAAGAGATTTCGGGCAAAATGTGTTCCAATGTGTTCTGAATGATTGGATAAACATGAAGGGACGTTGTAAAGGAACTTTACTATAAAATCGTGTAAACCGTATTTTCCTACTACATCCCAAAAACACTACAACACAAGATGTGGCAATAGCAGGGCTTTCGTGCACTAGAACATTCCGACTGGTGTCGATTCGCTCCTCCCGGCTCCCGGGCACGGATGACGAATTTTACGATAACGTGACACGGCCCCGCCGCCGTAGGATAACTCTCCCAACTCAACCGAGCAAATCCAGCGTCCGTCCACTAGATTGTCATGGCTCATATTGCTGCACTATTGTAGTGCACTGCCGCAGTGTTCGAAAAGCTGTTGTTGATGCATGTGTATCATAAAACTCGCGGCCGTCTGGTTGACAGAACAGATGCAAAATGGTCGAAAATGCGTTGCTGCGTTCAGTTAACGTTTGCCGCTAACACGGCATGCTTGAACTCATTACTGAGAGCCCGCTGTATGCGACACTCATCGGCGTTTCTGTGGCGGTCAGTGTAAACTCGAGGCGCGTCTAGGATTTCGGTCCCCGAGGCATGCATGGTTTTGAAGGGAAGACAAAGCTAGCTTCTGGACGTTATGTCAAACACAAGGGTCACACGGGAAAGGGATGGGCACTCCTGCCTACCTAGTACCTATTAACGGGTTGGGGAACTATAACAAAAATATGAATGACAGTGCCATCATTGACAGACCCCGTCACGCGACAAACCGAACACTGTACAGCTTTAGCTGAATGTGTGAGGAAATGAGATACCGCCGGAACGTCAAATTTTCCAGAAACCTCAGGCCTAGGGACTCGTGCTCCAGGGTGCGCCTTTAGCCAGCACGTGGGCGTTATGCGAAGCACGTGTACTCCAGATAGGTACGCTTGCCAGTGTCGTTGGTTTCGCCTTCTCTCGCTGCGTGTAGCCCCGGTGCACGTTCCTTTGCGACACCGCAGAAGACCGGCTACGTCCTAATGACGGCAGAACGGTGGCCTTGACCCGGCAAAATGGCGAAATATATGAATCGGCGAGCATCGCTCGGAGGTGGTGGTGGATTGAGGTTTTGGGGCGCTGCAACTCATGTGGTTATATGGCGCCCAGAGCATCACTCCGAGTTTCACATCGTGAAATGTGGCATTACCGAAGCCTGTCGGTCGGAGAAAGGCCTGCACAATTTTGAATGGCGATAAGCACCCTGACCTGAGCTGATCAACATTCTAGGATTGCTTAGTCACATCAAAGCTACTATGTCTGGAACTGCTCTAGACCTGTCTTTGACATACGGCATTATCCGCATACATGGTTTCCAACAACGGCAATCAATCACATTGTCCGCGACAGAAGATGCTAGCGGTCAGTCTATTGGCAGGAAGATCGAAGTATTACAGAGTTAAATATAAATGCGATCTGTTCCTAGGCAGACAAAGTTTCATGCTGAGCACCGAATATGATCAAGACGATTTCATAAATTGACTTACTTTGATCTTCTGCGACGCACTGGAAAATCGAATTGAGGCGAACTAGACTAACAAGATGTATGAAAGGCGTTAATGTTTCAGCTTCCATTCGCCTCCGTCCAGGGACTCCGCCTATCAGGTGGCGCGTGCTTTCTTTTCGTGTCTCCCTGTGTCGAAGGACGAGGACGTGACCAAGTAGCATGTTCACAAAATCTGAGATGGGTGATGACGTTGCGGCCACGTTGACTTCTCTTAAAACAGTGAACAATGTACACATTCTGCACATAAGCTACACACATCACCCCGATTGGCGCTGTATGGTGACGGGAAAGTCTGTCTGTATGGTGACGCAGCCAGGCGCTGTATGGTGACGGGAAAGCGATGACTCAGGACGCCGCGTGGGACGATTGCGTGCGTAGACGTCACGAACGGCGACTGCTGACGTCACGAACGGCGACTGCTGACGTCACGAACGGCGACTGCTGACGTCACGAACGGCGACTGCTGACGTCACGAACGGCGACTGCTGACGTCACGAACGGCGACTGCTGACGTCACGAACGGCGACTGCTGACGTCACGAACGGCGACTGCTGACGTCACGAACGGTGACTGCTGACGTCAGCAGCGCTAGGGAGGGTGGGCGGAACTGGGAGATAACGCGCGGTGACCTGTACAGCTGACGGGGACACAATGCCCGTTCGTGGACTAAATCTCCCTCGGGAGATCAGGTGACCGACATAGGATAGGGGAGATATGATAGGATTTGTCACAAGGTGCTGCTATGCCAGTCATCTCATAACATTAATGTATAACAAGTTTAATGGCAATGACGTAGTCAACGCCTATTTTATTGTTATCTACAGCGCCTCAAACATGGCAAAGCAACATCTTCAGGATGCATAACATTGCCCTAAGCAGAAAGAATGTATACATTGACATTCGATGTCCAAATGCACAAGTATGGTTGATTGACAAAAAAAAAATGCTGAAAATGAAGAACCAGCATGTTCTTCAAAGCAGGCTGGTAGAAGGCTTGAAGCCACCATTAGTAAATGCTCCCTACACTTGCTGTGGTTGTAATGAAAAGCACAGGAAAAATCCCACCAGCAGACATCAACGAAATACAATGCAGTGGTAATTACTTCAGAACCACATCTAATGATTACAAACAAGGTCCAGATTGACCAGCGAGACATGCACACATCTTCAACAAATGGACAAGGCAGAGCAAAAGGGAACCATCTAATTTGTATCTAATAGGCTTGACCACATTTAGTTTTGCTTTCATTAGGCTAGCATTTGCTGGATACCACTAACATACACTTCCTCAGAACCTAAGTTCCTCTCAGGAGAAAACTTCCCTTGTCATGACACTTATCAGGGGGTGCTATTCACCACTTTCACATTCAACATCTTCATCATGAAACCTTTGCAAAATAGATCACATCACTTCTTTGCACAGTTCACACATCTTGCCAAAACCATAGCAATTGCGTGGTCTGCTGAATTGATGCAGGATGTGCAGCTACACTAAACTCATCAACAAGCACACAATCTATATCTCCAGAGTGCCACAAACGCCTTCCACAAACTAGAGTGGTTTACTTTTTCTTCTTCAATGCTTCAAACCTCTTTGTAAGGTCATCAAAGTTGGTATCTTCATCAATGTTGGCTGGTGGCTGAGTAGGGGCAGCACCTCTTGGGCTTGGCAGTCCAAATGCATTGGGTCCAGCAGGGACATCTGGCAGGTTCAGAGCATCATCAATGTTGGACCTGGGAGCTGGTGTGGGGTAGTTGAAGTTGGTGTTTAGAGGCTTCTCTGGCTGAGAGGGAGCTGAGTTCACATCATATGGATTGTATGGAGCTCCAGGGATTGGATATATAGCTCCAGGGATTGGATATGACATTCCAGTGCCACTCGGTGGTTTCATGATCGCTGGGTCCACAAATCCCAGGGGAGGAGGAGGCTCAGAACCATGTGATGGTACAGCAGGCAAGTTGAACTCGGCAAATGCTGGTGGTTCTGGGAATCCTCCGCCACCTCCTCCATTGCCACCACTTCCACTTCCTCCAGCACCATCCCCCTTGCTGTCCAGGTTATTGAGGTTGATCAGCATGCCATCAGAAGCTGCAACATCTTCATCCGCCATCACTGACTGGTCTGGCTCATATGCCACATTGTAGTTTCTTGCTATCTCCATAAGGTACTTCTCAACCAAGATCTTTGGAGGAGCCTGGACTGACAGCTTGTGCATCAGCTTTGGAGACACAGTGCCAACACTGTTCTCTCTGCTTGCTTGCAGGTAATCCTTGCCATACTTTGCAGCAAGCTGAGTTGAAATCACTTGCAGCTCGGCCACATCAGCCTGCATGCGAGGGGCAACCCACATGATGCTGGAGATTGGTTCAGCAAGGCCTTCATCCAATGTCTTCATCTGTTGAATAAGCCCCATCCTAGCCAGAAGCATATCACAGTAGCACTCAACAATCTCCATGGCCTCCACCAGGTAATCTTCACGGATGATGTGCTCAACTCGTATCTTTGCTCTTTCAGCTTTCCCTGCCACAATGTAGTCAGCAATTTCCTTCCTTGCCTTCAGAGCCAGTTCTGTCTTTTTCTTCTCCAATAACTTCAGTCTGTTGACTGCCAACCGGAGATTGGTCTTCAGTTTGTTGTAATTTGGCCCTGAGCTGAACATTTTGATCAGGTGGGCGAATAGTATTGAGCCAAGTCAAAACAATAAATATAGCAGCTCTGTCCTTTTCCGTTCAATGTAATGTTCTTTCTTGAACAAGTCAGATAAGGAGGCTTCTTACCGAAAAATAAATACACAATCCGTGCCAGTTGCCACACCCAATCACCACACAAGATAGACCACCACACAAACGCGACTTTTCGCTACCGCGTAGCTTCTAAAAAACAAAACAAAAGGCGAACAAGGATGCGTCACATTGTGAAGCAAATGAGTCATAATAGTGAAAGTGTCTAAAAAGCAGACAAAACTTGGAAACTAGCTTCTTCTCCAAACCCATAAGGACAATTATTCCACTTCCACCACTCGATTTATCGTTATAAAAAACCTATCTTTATAAGTTTTTGTCAACTTCGGTCATGTCAAACCTGACCAAAAATACAAACAACAATTGTGACACATTTTCAGACGAACCCATACCGCGAACACCCAAGGTTAGTAATAACGAACACCTGCTTCTGATTAGAGATGCGATTTTTGTTTTGCTAAAAACTTTGTATCGGTATTGGAATCGGCAAGGCCTCGCAGGTATTGAAAGGTATCGACGCAAGCCCGTTTGGGATTTTTTTGTACCGTATGCCGGGGATATCAAAATACATTGGCCCGAGAGGTGTGGTATAAGTATAACGCGGTAAAAGAAAAATGCCCTAGGGCATATTTATTTTACCAGAGCGCGTGAAAAGTGTGTGATAAAAACCTGACTGGAATTTTGAAAGCTTTGTCGACTTCGCTCCCATGGCTTCTTCAATTTCATCGATGTCAAAGCCTAAATAAAAATGTGGCATTTCCCTCTCTGGTAAGGACTTAGCCATGATTGGAAAATATATGAAAACAAAACATTGAATGACGTACGCGGCATATGGTAAAAATCATACCGCACTCGGCCGGCATACATTTTCAAGACCTCTGTGCTTTCTTGAATTTTTTACCTCGGCCTTTGGCCTCGTTCAAAAATCAAGAAAGCACCTCAGTCTTGAAAATGTATTTACACCGGCCTCATACAGTATTATACCAGTTAGGCGCCGTAGTTGGCGATGAACGAGCGAGCGCGAAGGAAATATATGGCGAATTTCAACTCCATCGGGCAAGTAGTTTCTGAGATACAAAAAAGGGAGCGCACGTGCGCACATGCAGAGGCACCCACCTTTGACTTGTGGGACAGTGGGGGCTGAGAGGTCCCTAACCACACACAAAATTTTGAACACAATCGGCTCAGCCGTTCCAGAGATATAGAATAGGGATGTGCACGTGCGCACGTGCAAAGCCCCACCCCTGACTTATGGAAAGGCGGCGGCTGAGAGGTCCCTAACCACACACCAAATTTGAACGCAATCGGCTCAGCCGTTCCTGAGATACAGAATAAGGGTGTGCACGTGCGCACGTGCAGAGGCCCACCCCTGACTTGTGAGAAAGTGGTGGCTGAAGGGTCCCTAACCACACACCAAATTTGAACACAATCGGCTCAGCCGTTGCAGAGTTTTTGCGAGAAAACACTTTTCAACACCCCTCACGCGGCACGCGCCACGCGCAGTGGTAGTCACCCACACGACTCAGCACCGGTCTCAAACAGGGTAGGTTGGATGGGGCTGCTCAGCAAAGAAGTCCGCTTGTCAATCGGACGTGTGGTTGCAGATATATATGAGCTTCTCAAAAGCGTTGCCACGGGTCGGGTCGGGCCGGGCCGGGCCGCTCATAATCAGATTTTCTCCCATATACCACGGAAAGACGAGAGCGCTTCGCGCTCGCTCGTAATAATCCGCCACTGACATGGCCCGCCCCCTGATAAAAATTCTGGCAACGTGCCTGAATCACGTAATAATTAAACTTGTCATGATGAGTCAAATTGAGTCGACTCAAATCTATTTTTGAGTCGAGTCGATTCAATTTTTTAAAACAGCGCTTGGGTCAAGAGTCGAGTGGAGTATTTTTTTAACAGCACCTGAGTCAAGATCGAGTCGGTTCTTCGACTGTTGAGTCAGATTTGAGTCGACATTTGAGTCGTTACAAGTCTGGTGAGTCTGGCAAATAGGTGTTCTCCCGTCCGCGTGATTTGGAATGTAAATTCACAAAAAGTTGACACCTCAAAAAAGCAACTTTTATCTCACAAATAAAGATATAATTGGGAAAGATAAATTCAACCGAACCTAACCGAACCAAACCTGACCTAACCCAACCCATTGACATATATAGGTATAGACGAACCACTCCGCCCGGCAGCGGTTCCCGCTAGGCGACACTAGCGCCGCAGCGGAGAAGGGATTGAGTTAGCGCGGCAATGCTTTTGCTATGGCGGAAGGGCGATATTTGTAGGCCTGTAAGTGAAAAACCGCGTGAGGTCCCACTGGAAAAAGTTTGAGGAGGTAGAGACTTTCATAATGAATAACATGGAATAAAAATATTCAGCCTGAACGTCCACGGTGATTATTGTCAAATATCGCCCATCCGCCATAGCAAAAGCATTGCCGCGCTAACTCATGCCCTCTCCGCTGCAGCGCTAGTGTCGCTTCAACCGGGAACGGCTGCCGGGCGGCGCAACAGCTAGAGTAGTTCGTCGATACTTAAATAGGTCAATGACCCAACTCAACTGAATCTTAGTTTGCCCCCGTTTTATGCAACCCGTGACCGATTGCCGCTAGACTTTCACCATTCGATCTGCCATGACCGCAGAGACGTAGGCAAGGGGGGAGCACGGGGCCATGCCCCCCCCCCCCCCCCCCTTAGCAAAATAAATTAACACTAGATAAAACGAGATTCTCTGACGAGCCGACACCACCCCCCCCCCCCCCCCCCCGGTCAACAACATATGGTTGAGGAGCGAAATTTGTTTTTAGTACCGACGTGCCCCCTCCCCCTGAGCAAAACTCCTGGATACGTGCCCGGAGCCTGCATGGCCGGTAATTTCCAGAGCAGCAATGCTAAATCTGAACGCGACTGCTTCGAAACTGCGTCCATTTTGTTCCAAAGGAAGCGGCTCTTTTTGAGAAAAGGACACTCAGATATCAACTAGAATGTCAACAAAACAACAGGCAAGACAGTCTGATTTTAAAATATGGCGACTTCGGACCTCGAGGATAACACTGTTGCTTGTTAAACTTGAAGTTTGTACGTTGACCAAATATCACCCAGTGATGTCCGAATGGTGCACCGACTGCTGGCAGACGAGTCCGGGACGCCGAACCGAGCCCGCAGCTTTTCATGCGCTTATCGACATTCAGATAGTCATTAGTCATATCAATAAAGAAGATGAAAAGCCTACAGCTGCACATTCCGAAAATGGCTTCATGCAAACATTTCTGGAAAAATATTAACACCACCCGCTCGCTGAGATGGAAAATCTACGAAATGCACGTTTAACTAGTGATAAAAATGACGACCAAGACAGCTCGTCCTGTCACAGACGCGGGTAACCCAGTGGAGTTTTATTCTGACGTTTAGCCGACTACGATCAGCTCGTCCTGTCACAGACGCGGGTAACCCAGTGGAGTTTTATTCTGACGTTTAGCCGACTACGATCAGCTCGTCCTGTCACAGACGCGGGTAACCCAGTGGAGTTTTATTCTGACGTTTAACCGACTACGATCAGCTCGTCCTGTCACAGACGCGGGTAACCCAGTGGAGTTTTATTCTGACGTTTAACCGACTACGATCAGCTCGTCCTGTCACAGACGCGGGTAACCCAGTGGAGTTTTATTCTGACGTTTAGCCGACTACGATCAGCTCGTCCTGTCACAGACGCGGGTAACCCAGTGGAGTTTTATTCTGACGTTTAGCCGACTACGATCAGCTCGTCCTGTCACAGACGCGGGTAACCCAGTGGAGTTTTATTCTGACGTTTAGCCGACTACGATCAGCTCGTCCTGTCACAGACGCGGGTAACCCAGTGGAGTTTTATTCTGACGTTTAACCGACTACGATACAAATATGAGTTTCACACGGCAGCTCCCCAGGGTCCGGCATGCTGCTCGTGTCGGCCACCACAGTTTGCCTCAGCACTCAGTCAACGACCGATATTCTCTTGGAGACAAACAGCATCAACTCCATTTCCCACGACTGTTTATTGATACATTTGGAAAAAGATGAGCATACCTTAATGAAAACATTCACGCCTTTTTACGCCAAAAAGTCCCGCTAGCAACATCTTGGAGGACACAGAGTACACATAGCACAACACAGCCGAAGCCATGAAGCGTCATAATACACCTTACAAACACCGCGGCCATTGGGCACCACTGGAATGCTGTGGAGATTTCACTGATTGACACCTAGGGTGCACAACTATTGCACATGTTCAATCACAGGCATCCGTCCTCTAGTTGTGGTCCTCCTCAGTCCTCACAGACGACAGCACACAACAATCGGTTACGTAACGCTGCACGCCGTTTCGAACGCAAACGTCATGGATTTGTTTGTCCCCGGCGGCACGTGACTGGCAAGTCTGGCATGGAACGTGACTCGGCGTCACGTGACTCGGAGTCACGTGACTGACGTGACTCGGCGTCACGTGACTGACGTGACTCGGCGTCACGTGACTGACGTGACTCGGCGTCACGTGACTGACGTGACTCGGAGTCACGTGACTGACGTGACTCGGCGTCACGTGACTGGCAAGTCTGGCATGGAACGTGACTCGGCGTCACGTGACTCGGAGTCACGTGACTGACGTGACTCGGCGTCACGTGACTGACGTGACTCGGCGTCACGTGACTGACGTGACTCGGCGTCACGTGACTGACGTGACTCGGCGGCACGTGACTGGCAAGTCTGGCATGGAACGTGACTCGGCGTCACGTGACTCGGAGTCACGTGACTGACGTGACTCGGCGTCACGTGACTGACGTGACTCGGCGTCACGTGACTGACGTGACTCGGCGTCACGTGACTGACGTGACTCGGCGTCACGTGACTGACGTGACTCGGCGTCACGTGACTGACGTGACTCGGCGTCACGTGACTGACGTGACTCGGCGTCACGTGACTGACGTGACTCGGAGTCACGTGACTGACGTGACTCGGAGTCACGTGACTGACGTGACTCGGAGTCACGTGACTGACGTGACTCGGAGTCACGTGACTGACGTGACTCGGCGTCACGTGACTGAAGCCCGGAGATCGGGCGGGGAGGATGGAGAGACAGCACATTCAACACGCAGGAAATGACATCAACACGTCACACAAACACAGCCCAACCAACTCCAGCAAGAATCGCAGCACCTTTCCGGCACGGCCGGACTTTCCCGTTATTAATAAATGTTGGATCGCCAAGTATTCTCTCGATTTGAATTTTCACTGCACATATGACAAGTACACAGACAGTCAAGTTTACCAACTAGTAACAAACTATTTTAAATTGAGGAAATAAAATATTATTGGATCTGGCAGTGGCGTCAATCATGTAAGCCACTAGCCCAAACCAAATTGCTGCAAAGCATAACAAACAAAATTAGGCAAAACAGTACAGCTTGTTCGCTATTGAATGACGAAGGACGACATAACGAAACGTGATGTTGGGCGGGGAAATTAATCTACCGAAAACTAACTCAAGCTGACTCCTGTGCTTTGTGCATAGTAACATTAAATTTGGTTCAGGTGCAAGCAATAAATAGGTTGCATATTCCGACCTGAAGCTATCAAATCATCTGAGTTTCTACCGACGTGAACCGAACTCGGCAGTCGGCGTGGATTTCAGCGCTTAAGTTCACAAGTAAACTAGACCTGAATACCGAATAGGCCCATTTGCGGATAGAAACAATGCAATACTGCACCATCAGATCTCCGAGCCGGAAGACTTAATAATATCCTTGAAAGTGGGTTTCCTTTAATCCAAATAGTCACCCACCTCCAGCTCTCCATGATTCCTTTTCACAATTCCTTTCCCGCCGCATTAACACGATGCGCTACAATAATCAGCATTTATCACGGCTCGTAGATTATCTACGAGTACAATAACCTTTGGCACCAAACTCGTTCAGAATAGAATCAGTGTACGTTGTTTAAAAAAATAAATTTAGTCCAAATGTTTTGAATGGATGGATTTCCGAGGTCAAGACACGCGCTAAGCAGAGCTTGTTGCGCAGGCCCTGACCCGATCAGGCAATTCCTGGCAGCCGGCAGAATTTAGAGGCGAAAGTTTTACGTGTCCGACATACCTGGACACGGTCCACCCCGCCCTCTGACGTCAACTGACCTTGCACGCGACCGCTGCCACCGGCCGCAGGTCATCCCAGTCAGGGGCAAATGCCGAAGCGACTCGAACCCGGGCTGCCACACCACTAGCGGGTGAGATCAGAAGCCCAGCGCTCTACCGACTGCGCTACAGGGGCGGACTGTACATTCTGCAATAGCGCAAAACTAACGCTGCAAGATCAAGTCTTGGCCAATTTAGGTTTCTTCATGCAATATTTGAGCGTAAACATCACAATATATTTACATGACTCAGGGATGAGATGTATTTGAGAGGGAAGAAACCAGTGGTCTCGCCACACAAGTTGCAGCATCCTAGCTGTCCGATCGTTCGGCATACGTCCAGTCATTTCACACTGGCAACAAATTTACCACCTGTCAAATTAAATAAACTATGCATCATTAATACACTCTTGTAACTTTGAAATTAGCTCATTCCCTTTCATACAAAAAATCAGACTTAATGAAACTATCTTTTCCAGAAGAAAAAAAAACACATTCAAACATTGTCCCAAGAATATTGACATTCATGAGAAAAACAGCAAATGACTTGTCACTATGGATGCCAATCAATAATATTCACTTACCTACGTTGTTAAAGCACTTACGTATTTTTACTTCGCAATGATACTCTAACGAGTAGTTGAGAAGAATGGAAATCATACGTTAACATAATTTACAGTACAAAAATTACTTTGATAATTAAATTGAAACTCTTAATAACGACCAATAAGACCACGCATCCCCGTAAGAATGGATTGAGTCTTAGCTTTATGCTCCTCGATTGAACGACGCACACAGATGTGAGACAAACAATTAACTTGAAACTACATAGAAAAACAGGCAACTCAACATAAACAGGGGCAGAAACAGGGGCGCCTAAAATGATCGAAGAGACAAATTATTGAGCAAAACTTGATGCCTGAAAGTGCTTGGCAATGACAATGCAAAGGTATATCGCTTAGGAAATGCGGATTCCTCCTTTTTTCGTAATGACGGAAAGGTGGGAGGAAAACATACAACACACGGTGAAGTTGTGGAATTCTGTGAGCATGGGCGAGAACAGCTATCAGGAAGACCTGGTTTTCCATTTCACATCAATTGTGACACATCCTCTCAATTTGTAAATGAAAACCAGCCGGGCACCAGCCACCACATCAAACATCAAACAAACTGCCTGTGGGTCACATCTACTAACCATGGTTGGTCATTACTTAAACTCTTTCAAAACCCTGCCGCACAGGTAAACAGCATTCCCTGTACCCCCCCCCCCCCCTAGAGCTCCCATTCCGTGTCTGTTCCTCGTACAAATCACAACCCACCTACCCCACCGTCTGTTAGCATCTGGCGGCCGAGGGAAACATCTCTGCCGCCGAGCTTCACATAGGAGGGTCTCCTCATGGCGCCGACGACGCTGCCACCACACCTGACCGAACACCGCGCCAGCCTGCCGACCAAATGTCACTGATGGCCACACAGGCGGGGGCCGGGTCGAAGCCAGGCCGTCCTCCCCTGCAAGTATTGCAGCGGGCCGCCATCTCTAGACAATGTCACGCTCTCGAGGCCCGCTGTAGGTGATAGGTTCACAACACCCGCTCTGGTCCGTGCCTACAGTTCCACGGCGACCCCGTCCGGCTGCTCCACTGCCAGAGGCGGCTGGGGCGGGGCAGGCGTGTCGCGGGCGCGCTCGGCCGCCTCGCGCTGCTGCGCCCGGTTGTAGCAGAGCACCCCCAGCAGTACGGTGGCCGAGCCGACGCCACTCAGCACGGTGATCGGGTTGCCGAAGATGACCACCGAGAACCAGATGAGTAGCGCCCGCTTCAGGGTGTTGGCCACACTGCCGACACGACGCGGGAGCCAAGGTCACAACCGTCCTAAAGCATACATACACATACCATTCGTCAGAGTCCGCCCACAGAACACAACACGGAGCAGGGTACTCCACCCACCTGTAGGTGACGGGGCTGATGTAGCCCATCAGGATATAGGCAGTGAAGCTCTGCATGTGGAAGGCCATCCCGTTCAGCGCCAGCGCCTGCAGCAGCTCCGGCGTCAGGGTCTGCAGCTGCTCCGACCCCACCAGGAAGTACGACACGGGCAGCTGCACCAGCACCGACGATAGCGATGTGTAAAACTGCAGCTCCGTCGGTCTGCCGGGCGGGAAAGGCCGTGTAAAACTGCAGCTCCGTCGGTCTGCCGGGCGGGAAAGGCGATGTAAAACTGCAGCTCCGTCGGTCTGCCGGGCGGGAAAGGCGATGTAAAACTGCAGCTCCGTCGGCCTGCCGGGCGGGAAAGGCCGTGCAAAACTGCAGCTCCGTCGGTCTGCCGGGCGGGAAAGGCCGTGTAAAACTGCAGCTCCGTCGTCGGCCTGCCGGGCGGGGAAAGGCGATGTAAAACTGCAGTTCCGTCGGTCTGCCGGGCGGGAAAGGCCGAGTAAAACTGCTGCTCTGTTGGTCTGTCGGGACTCGGGCGGGTAGGAGATTATAAAACTACAGCCTGGTCAATCCGTCAAGCACGAAGGACAATGTAATACCGAGGAGAAAGGAAAAACTCGTGATGAGCGCCATAAAACCGCGGTAAATACGGTGCCCTGAAGACCTAATCTATTACCACAGAAAAGTTGTAAAACAGTAATCAAGCATTGGTTATGATTGCACTCCAGATTAAGACTAACGAAACACATTCTTGTTAATTGTTCACCCCTTCAAAACAAAATGTGTGGAATTCTGCAAGTCACATTCATATGGAAGCTCGAAATAGAAATGCGACCAGCTGAATGCACCAAAATACACGAATACACGACATGTTGCAAGCACCAATGTAAGCCTTTAGTCGATCTAGAGTCGATTCCGACAAAGCTTAATGAAGTTCGGCAACTTTATACTCACGTGTACTTGTACTTATCGCCCGATATGAGCATCTTGGAGTAGACATTCTGGCAGCACTCGACTAAGTTGGTGCTGAGCGCAGCGGCGAAACCGCGGATATCGAAACTGAGCTCATTTGACGAGCACAGCGCCAGGCCGAGCATCACCGGTATCAGTGAGCAGTTCACCAGGACTCCAGTCACCTCACCTGCCCACCCGAGACACGCGGGGTCAACACAGGTCACACTCTGACTAGAGACGCAAATTTCAGGACCACGGAGCCGGCGCTGGGCCCAAATTCAGGCCCGGCGTGCCTGAAGCTGTGTCTGAACTCAGGCTTGCCGGTCTCATGCCGGGCTCAGCACAAGTTATCAATTAAAAAAACTAATTAAATAGAAATAAATATTGGCAGAAGTCAGAACATACATGCTTAAAGATCATGATAAATTGATAAAAAAATATACAACAGTTAACAGTAAAACACCAGCATAACACAACAATGTCTCAGTTTACAAATTAAAAGTGATAACTAGTACGACCTAGCAAGGAGTGGACACACCAGTGAAACTTAATAAATCAAACTACAGGGTCAATTCATGATCAATTCATTAGCTCAATCACTGCAGCAGTGCTGGAGTCGAGTGCAGTCAAACAGAAACAACTACCCCAAATCATATTCCACTGTCATCACTAGTAACTAGGTGGGGTGGCATACAATATTATATTTAGTCATCCCATTGCCCCAGGTCACCCCAAATTATTTTGTATAACAAATAAGTACCTATGGAACAAAACCACCCACGTATATGATAATAATTATTGTTAATACTATTGTAAATACATATTACTGAGAATATTTATTGATACATATTTACCATTTAGTTCCACATGAGAAAGGACATATTCAAGTCATATCATTTGTAGTTTTGGTAGTGAACAAATATTGTATTTTATTGAATTACAATTATAAAGGTGGAAAGACTGCAAAACACAAACAAAAAACATTTTGGAAAGACATCTTAAGTGGCCAAGACCTATCCCAGAATGCAAACCTGTCTAGTTCCACTTCAACTTCTTATCACAATAGCTCCATAATTTATATATGACCTTGCGTAATTACACGTGACACTCCCCAACAACACATTGAAACCCAATTTCCATACAATGTGTTTTGATGAGTCACATTTGCGACGAATTCGCCAGGACTGGACCGTAAAAGAATCACGTGTGTCAATTAAGCAGTAGATCGATATTCGCGAATGTGTCACTTTGACAGATATTCACAACTTCACACCTCAGAATCGCGACGCCTCAGAATTGTGTGAAGACAATTGTTCATGTTCGTATTCGAAAATAAGCTGTAGTATCAAGTCCTTGGTCCTTGGTGGCCCTTGGTGTCAGTTGAAGTTTAAATATTTTTAAAGAAGTCCATCTGCCGAATCCGCAATATGTTGACATTTTCATTTTGGTGATTTTAAGTATGGTAATATATGGTGATAAAGTTAGTCATTTCGGTGACGGGATTAATTGTCTGCGCCGTTTTGAGCTCAACGCTTCACAATTGTCAAATACTTCAGCCGCCATTACGCACAGCAGTGAAGTTGATGTCCGTCAAGCTAGCAGCAGATTCATATTCGCGAATCTGATGCTGCCAGACAGACATTCGCCGGGCTCGAATATACTGCTACTGGCAGCAGATTTGGCGAATGTCTGTCAGCTGGCAGCATATTCGTGAACAACTTCCGCGGCCTTTTTGGCGCATCTTAGACGCGAGCAGCAAATTCAGATATTCGCCGGGCTCGAATATACTGCTACCAGCAGCAGATTCGGCGAATGTCTGTCAGCTGGCAGCATATTCGTGAACAACTTCCGCGGCCTTTTTGGCGCATCTTAGACGCGAGCAGCAAATTCAGATATTCGCCGGGCTCGAATATACTGCTACCAGCAGCAGATTCGGCGAATGTCTGTCAGCTGGCAGCATATTCGTGAACAACTTCCGCGGCATTTTTGTCGCATCATCTGAACGCCAGCAGCAGGTTCGCAACGTGATGTGTTTGAGTTGAGTTGTTCGGTGAAAGATGGGTACCTTCTAGGCAAGTAGGAGGAGGTTAGAGGTGCCACTCACTGACTGCTTCAAGTCAGTAATACGTCGATCAATACCTACTTACCTAGAAGGTACCTATCTCTCACCGAACAACTCAACTCAAACACATCACGTTGCGAATCTGCTGCTGGCGTTCAGATGATGCGCGAAAAATGCCGCGGAAGTTGTTCACGAATATGCTGCCAGCTGACAGACATTCGCCGAATCTGCTGCTGGTAGCAGTATATTCGAGCCCAGCAAATATCTGAATCTGCTGCTCGCGTCTAAGATGCGCCAAAAAGGCCGCGGAAGTTGTTCACGAATATGCTGCCAGCTGACAGACATTCGCCGAATCTGCTGCCAGTAGCAGTATATTCGAGCCCGGCGAATGTCTGTCTGGCAGCAGCAGATTCGCGAATATGAATCTGCTGCTAGCTTGACGGACGTGTGAAGTTGTACCAAGGCAGTTGTACGGCCTTGGCCTTGGCAGTGAAGTAGCTCAGGCTTTGTTTATCTGTGCCCACTGCCCAAGGCTGTATAAATATGTGTCAAGGCCGTATAAGAGTGGCTCTGTGTGTGACTGGCTTGGATGTTAGTTATAGATATCTTGGCTTGGATAGTGAGAAAACCGAGGATACTCTGTAATTGAAAACAGGTTGATTATTTTACTTCTATCATTCAAGATATGATTGTCACTCCCAATGTTTTTAGTACGTGTCATACTTAAATGTCCAGGAAAACTTGCCTTTTCCCCATTATCCTGTGAAGTATATTTATTATTTACTAGTCCATGTCAACATTTTTTTTTTTTTTTTTTCTATGCCGCCACCCATTAACAGGTGACCAGGAGTGCCCCCGCCCTCGATCCCATCGACGCACATCACCTTACTTTAACACCAGAGAACAAAAGAGAAAATGTCGCGGCACTCCCAGCTAGGAAATGGAAGAAGAAATAAAAAAGCAAATGAAGAGAGGAAGGCTAAGTGGTCAGTGGTAATGTGGTTAAAAATAAGAAGGCAGAAAGTAGTCGTTGCTGAAATCAACAAGTGACTGCCCCCCAACTACGCCCCTGGGAATCATACATTCTGACATTCGCACATACGTAACCGAGTTAGTAAGGATTGTAAGTGTGTGCCCCACTGCCTGCTGGCCCGATCACGTTGCCATCAAGAAAGGTTTGCCAGACAGTGAGGCAGGATACAATTTCATTCATACAAAGGTTGGGGAAGGCAGATCTTGGTCTAGGCAAGCAGAAGGTCTATGCTGGAACCCGGTGAGCCCCCCAGCTAAGCAAAGCTTGTTGCTGTTCGATCTCACCCAGGTTCCAGCGTCGGTTAGTCGGGGTGGCTTTCGCGCATGATATAATTAATTGATCTATAAGTTGAAACATGATCTAATTAATTCATATTTCAAGAAAGCAGAAAAGAAATAGAGGTACTATATTGCTCAACACCAATATAAATCTCTATCTCTGATTTACTATGTTTTATTTCAAATTATGCACGTTTATGCATGCTTATGTTGTTTGTTTATATACTGTTACTTAGTTCTGCAAATTTGTATTATTGTTTATTTATAATGTTACATACATTACAAATTGCATAACTTCATTCTTCTGCAACTTAGAAGTTAGAAGATGACTTTACAAATAGTTAACATTTAGCACTGCTATGGCTATTATTGTATTTAGGCTCATTTACATAAATGAGCAAACTACAAGGAATTTTTTTCTAGGCTTGTGAGGCAAGCAGGGAAGGGTTATTCATATTCACTGATCATGTGATTTTTAGTGATTTCTTTTATTTGTTTTTTAGTAGATGGTATTGAGTTTATGTGGGGGAATCTGGGGGCAACAATTGAATTCCATAAACGTGGTCCTATCCATGCTATGGTACGTGTCCGGTATAATTTTCGAGTGAATATTTCTTCAAAATGTCGTGCTACTCTTGAAGCTCTGTGATTGGTCTGAGTGAATTCGAAAAGTGAGGCTATGACTGGTGGGGCACTTCCAGATGCAACATTATAAAGCACGACTATAGCTTGCTGTCTGGCAATGTCCTTTACTTTAAGAATTTTGAGCTTTACATATATTGGGTTTGTGTGGGCTAGTCTTGCTTGATTATCAACAATCCTGACTATCTTTTTCTGTAGGATAAGCAATTTGTTAAGAAGTGATTTCGGTGCATTTCCCCATAACAGACAGCAGTAATTAAGATAAGGCAGAACTAATGCATTATACAACAGAAATCGGTGTTTCTGACCCAGGAAATATCTAGAGCGACTTATAATCCCTATATTACGACTTATTATACTTGAAATATGCATAATGTGACTCTCCCACTTGAGTTCTTCGTCTATATATACACCAAGATACCTCACAGTTTCTGTATGTCCTATATTTATACCATTTAATATTACATTGATGTCAACATTTATTTTAGATTTATTGTATATTTGATAGAATGTTTTATTGTTGTTTAAGGACAGCTTGTTTGCTTGCAGCCATTTGTATACCTTTGGTAGTTCTGTATCTAAGTTATTTTGCAATTCAGAATTGGAATCAGCCTCAAATAAAAGGGCTGTATCATCAGCATAAAGTAATGATGTAAACTTTGACGAAATCCTGGGAAAATCATTTATGTATAAGATGAACAGAAGTGGGCCCAGAATAGAGCCCTGGGGGACCCCAATACTTACTTGACTCAGGCTTGACTGGACTTTTTTATACTCTACACATTGATATCTATTTGATAAGTATGAGTCTATGATTGTCAGGAATGTATCTGTGATACCATATGAGTGAAGTTTAAGCAATAATATTCTGTGATCAACAGTATCAAATGCCTTTTTTAAGTCCAGGTAGATACCACAGTTCATTTTGTTTGATTCAAACCCCCTGATTACTTTATCTTGCAATATGAGCAAGGGCATGTATGTTGAGTATCCCTTCCTAAATCCAAATTGGTTGGGACAAATTATGCTATTGTTGGAGACATGTTCCATGACGCGGACATGGATCACTTTCTCTAGAATTTTTGATATATATGGAAGGATACTGATTGGTCTATAATTGTTCATTTGTGTTCTATCACCTGATTTATAAATAGGTTTTATGACAGCAATTTTGAGTCTGCTTGGAAATTTCCCCTGGTCAAGACATATATTTATAAAGTGGACAAGCTTGTCTATGATTGCCATAAATGTTAACTTAAAGATTCTTGCATTAATTTTATCCACTCCATGTCCCACATTTTTCATGTTCTTAATTATAGATATAAGTTCATCATTATTAGTATGTTGCAAATGATTTGTTGTGTCTTTGCAAGGGTCTCCAAGGAACTCAAGAGCCTCCTCAGGACACCCTTTCATGTTTTGTTGCAGGGTTTTCCCAACTGAGCTGAAGAAGGCATTAAATTCCTCTGCAATTTCTAAATTATCCTCAACATGTTTGTCTTCATTGTTTTTAAAGTAATTTGGAAATGTATTCTGATATGATTTTCCAGTAGTATGAGTGATGAGAATTTTCCACATTTTTTTGGCATCATCCTTATTCTCCTCAAGCTCATCCTGTATATATTTGCACTTAGCACCCCGGATCAAGGTGTTTAGGATATTTCTGTATTTAACATATTTGTTTATATTTTCTTGTGTGGGGTTCTTTTGTTTTACATTAAAGAGTTTGCATCTGTTGTCTATAGATGCCAGGATAGATGGTGATATCCAGGGTTTTATTGGAGTATTTTTACGATTTGGGCTATATTTGAAGCTGAATTTATCTATACCACTTGTATATGCATTGATGATGATTTCACCAGCAGTTTCAGGATCAGTGATGGCTTCAAAGCTTTCCAATGATTTCTTTATATGTTCAGTTAAATTTGGTATTTTGTGATAATCAAATTGACATTGAATTTCCCTCTTGTTTCCTTTTGGACTGACTGCAAAGTCTAGTGTAGTAAATATTGGGAAATGGTCACCTGTATCATCAAGTATTATTCCAGATTTGTTAACAAGGGTTAAGTTATTGCAAAAGATGTTATCAATGAGTGAGTAACAAGTGTTCTGTATCCTTGTGGATTTAGAAACTAATGGAAGAAAACTTGATGATGCTAATAAATTGAAAAAATCCAATGCTGCACCCCCTTTGGAAATACTCAAGAGATCAAGATTGAAATCTCCACAGATGAAGGCAATTTTATTCCTTATTTGAATAATATCTATGGCATTCCCTAGTTCTTCAATGAAACTGTTATTACTAAGGTTAGGGGGTTTATATATTTGGCACACTAGGATAGATAAATTGTTTCTTAACTGACATTCAATAAGTAGTGATTCTGTACACCTGAACACTTTGGGCAATTGTTGTGTTTCTCTGACAACATCATTATTCACATAAATTGCAACCCCACCCCCAGTACCATCGGTTCTGCTATCAAAATAGCAAGAGTAACCATTTATGTGTCTTTTCTTTTCCATTTCTTTGCATAGCCATGTCTCTGAGACACATATTATTGACCATCTAACTTTAGTTCTAAACAAAAGCACTTCAAATTCAGCAAATTTATCATCTGAAAGCAAGGACCTGGCATTTATATGGATGATGGTAAACTTGCCAGGGTATGAAGCAGCTGAGGTATCTGATACAGTACCAGGGACAGGGAGGCAATAGTATTTACAGTTAGTTCGAATATTCTCAAATAAATTATATGTATGGGTATGACTTACATCAGTGGGACCTATGACTGAAAAAGGGCAAAATATATGTTGGTCAAGGGATGGTGGATGGTATATACTTTCTGAAAGAATCATACTCACACCAATTGAAAGTGACGCAGTGTACGCTAGTCGATGGGGAAGCCCAGGAAATGAAACACTTCAATATGGAAGCATTTAATAGATTTGGTAGCATGTTAGAGCAGCAATGTATGGCACGTGATATATAGACTCTGTATATATTTTTCCAATATTCTGTTATAGAAAACGGAAATATCATAAGTATCATCTAATAGTTATATTTATAGGGTATGTGTAAACTGAAAACTGTATACTATATTTCAAATAATAGCAGATCTCTGTGAAAGGTACACAATGTCACGTGGATACTGTGTATTGTATCAGTGTTGTGATTGTAATTTATGCGGCTTAACTGTAACCTCGTTTGATGAATGGGTGGGTATCTATTGCCTTGAATGGGTGAATGAGATGGTGGGCAGAGTGAGGAGGCTGCTAGTAATGGTGAGAGGGGAGTAGTAATTGTTGTTGCCTACATTATGCTTGTGGTCATGCCTGGACTAATGTGTGGCGCCCATGAACATTATTGCATATCAGCGTATGAAGCCTCATGCCTGTGAAATGTGGGCTGTAGCACTCATTCAAATCGTGATTGGATGCATCCCGTGGAACAATGTTTTTCATTTGTATCTTGTGTTTTGCAAATACCATATCAATATTACTCTATACTATGTATGAACATTGATCGAATAAGTAAGTAGGTTGTAGTACCTCAACATTGTTTGTAGAAGCTATTACAATTACAACCCAAACATTGCATTGTGTGATGTTGAGTGATGAATGCATACTTGTTATATACTTTTAAGCTGCTCGTTTGGACTTGCATGATCTATATATCTATCATGCATCTTATTTTTGTTTGTTTTTATTTTTGAAAACCACCAAAGATGAAAGAAGTCTACTCACCTTGACCTGTTCGACTTTCCTGTTAGTCTGTTGTTGATTATTTATCTCAAGTTCTGACTTGTGTGGGATTTTTTTACTCCATGGTCCATATATATCCATTATCCATTGGTGTTTCAATGTGGTGTGTGTTAAAATTGTGCAAAATGCACATTGCAAACTATAAATATTCCTGCTAAAAGATTTTAAGTGTAGAATGAAGTATACATGCAGATTCCTAGCTGCCGCGTGCCGGGCCTGGCGGGTGCTGCCACATGTGGCCGGCCTTGATGCCGGTCCCAACTCATGTATGAGCGGTGGCGGTGCGGGGCCGGTTCCTGTGTTTTGGGAAATGTTTGCATCTCTAACTCTGACCTCCAGAGACACCTCAACACAGGTCACATTCTGACCTCCCGAGACACGCGGGGTCAACACAGGTCACACTCCGACCACCCGAGACACGCGGGGTCAACACAGGGCACAATCTGACCATCAGAGACACGCGGGGTCAACACAGGTCACACTCTGACCTTCAGAGACACCTCAACACAGGTCACACTCTGACCTCCCGAGACACGCGGGGTCAACACAGGTCACAATCTGACCACCCGAGACACGCGGGGTCAACACAGGTCACAATCTGACCATCAGAGACACGCGGGGTCAACACAGGTCACACTCTGACCACCCGAGACACACGGGGTCAACACAGGTCACACTCTGACCATCAGATACACGCGGGGTCAACACAGGTCACACTCTGACCACCCGAGACACGCGGGGTCAATATAGGTCACACTCTGACCTCCCGAGACACCTCAACACAGGTCACACTCTGACCTCCCGAAACACGCGGGGTCAACACAGGTCACACTCTGACCTCCAGAAACACGCGGGGTCAACACAGGTCACACTCTGACCGCCCGAGACACCTCAACACAGGTCACACTCTGACCTCTCGAGACACCTCAACACAGGTCACACTCTGACCACCCGAGACACCTCAACACAGGTCACACTCTGACCACCCGAGACACACGGGGTCAACATAGGTCACACTCTGACCACCCGAGACACGCGGGGTCAATATAGGTCACACTCTGACCACCAGATACACGCGGGTCAACACAGGTCACACTATGACCACCAGATACACGCGGGGTCAACACAGGTCACACTCTGACCACCCGAGACACGCGGGGTCAACATAGGTCACACTCTGACCACCCGAGACACGCGGGGTCAATATAGGTCACACTCTTACCACCAGATACACGCGGGGTCAACACAGGTCACACTCTGACCACCAGATACACGCGGGGTCAACATAGGTCACACTCTGACCACCAGATACACGCGGGGTCAACACAGGTCACACTCTGACCACCCGAGACACGCGGGGTCAACACAGGTCACACTCTGACCACCAGACACCTAACACAGGTCACACTCTAACCACCCGAGACACGCGGGGTCAATATAGGTCACACGCTGACCACCAGATACACGCGGGGTCACACTCTGACCACCAGATACACGCGGGGTCACACTCTGACCACCAGATACACGCGGGGTCAACACAGGTCACACTCTGACCTCCCGATACACGCGGGGTCAACACAGGTCACACTCTGACCACCAGATACACGCGGGGTCAACACAGGTCACACTGACCACCAGATACACGCGGGGTCATCACAGGTCACACTCTCGACCACCAGATACACGCAGGGTCAACACAGGTCACACTCTGACCACCAGATACACGCGGGGTCAACACAGGTCACACTCTGACCACCAGATACACGCGGGGTCAACACAGGTCACACTCCTGACCACCCGAGACACGCGGGGTCAACACAGGTCACACTCTGACCACCCGAGACACGCGGGGTCAACACAGGTCACACTCTGACCACCAGACACCTAACACAGGTCACACTCTAACCACCCGACACACGCGGGGTCAACACAGGTCACACTCTGACCACCAGATACACGCGGGGTCAACACAGGTCACACTCTGACCACCAGATACACGCGGGGTCAACACAGGTCACACTCTGACCACCCGAGACACGCGGGGTCAACACAGGTCACACTCTAACCACCCGACACACGCGGGGTCAACACAGGTCACACTCTGACCACCCGAGACACGCGGGGTCACAACAGGTCACACTCTGACCACCCGAGACACGCGGGGTCAACACAGGTCACACTCTGACCACCAGATACACACGGGGTCAGCACAGGTCACACGTCACCACAACGACGTCAGTACGAGCCAGATGACAACAACACTGCAGTTCTCTCAGGTATCGATCGCATACTGTCAGCTAAAGAGCATTACATACATGGCATCAGTGAAGAAAGCAAAGCATGAGTCAAGCCTGTGGGAGATGCGCTGGCACCCGCACGAATCTCATGCCACACACGCATGCAGTAGCTGCAATAAGTCATGCTCTCACCCAGCATGCAGCGGGTGATGATCACGGTGAAAAGCGGCGCCGAGCTCTTCACCGTCTCCGTGAAACTGACCGCCACGAACTTCAGCGAAACCAGACTGAGCACGACCGTGCCGAACCTGGCGGGCGGGTCACGGCCACGTCAGTCACTCACGTCAGCACTCACGTCAGCTCACGTCAGCACTCACGTCAGCACTCACGTCAGCACTCACGTCAGCACTCACGTCAACACTCACGTCAGCTCACGTCAGGGTCACTCACGTCAGGGTCACTCGCGTCAGGTTCACTCACATCAGGGTCACTCACGTCAGGGTCACTCACATCAGGGTCACTCACGACAGGGTTACTCACGTCAGGGTCACTCACGTCAGGGTCACTCACGTCAGGGTCACCCACATCAGGGTAACCCACATCAGGGTAACCCACATCAGGGTCACCCACATCAGGGTCACTCACGTCAGGGTCACCCACATCAGGGTCACTCACATCAGGGTCACTCACATCAGGGTCACTCATGTCAGGGTCACCCACATCAGGGTCACTCACATCAGGGTCACTCACGTCAGGGTTACTCACGTCAGGGTCACTCACGTCAGGATCACTCACGTTAGGGTCACCCACATCAGGGTAACCCACATCAGGGTCACCCACATCAGGGTCACTCACGTCAGGGTCACCCACATCAGGGTCACTCACATCAGGGTCACTCACATCAGAGTCACTCATGTCAGGGTCACCCACATCAGGGTAACCCACATCAGGGTCACTCACATCAGGGTCACTCACGTCAGGGTTACTCACGTCAGGGTCACTCACGTCAGGGTCACCCACATCAGGGTAACCCACATCAGGGTCACCCACATCAGGGTCACTCAGGTCAGGGTCACCCACATCAGGGTCACTCACATCAGGGTCACTCATGTCAGGGTCACCCACATCAGGGTCACTCACATCAGGGTCACCCACATCAGTAGATGGGCCGTCATCTGGTGAACACAACGAGCAGCACATAAACTGGTGGATTTGCACAACAGGCAACACATACAAACCAATGATCCGTACAACTTTACCACCAGTAAGCACACACACACGGTACACAGATATCCAAAATCCACTGAACCACAACTGTTTGGTTTTCATGGCTCAGAATAGTAACCACTAACATATACAAAGGAAAACTCAGCTATATAGATGACCACATACCTTAATATTCCCACAAGAAGCATGTTGAGAAGAAAGCCAGGTGATCTAATGCTCCTGGAAGACTGCTTTGTCAAGAATAATGTCACATTCAGCTGGATAAAACCACATACTGTGGTAATTAGCAGCTGACATACACCTGGAAGTAGAGAATATCATTGTGACATTGAATAACCCTTAAGTAAAAATATATGATCCTGATTGATATGATAGCAGTGATAAATGATACACAACTGTGCTTTCTTAAAAGGATAGATATCATACCAAAGTTCAATGGCATTTCTTATTGAAACATCAATATGCAAAACTAAAAAGTCTAGTCTGATCTTGGCAGGTGTCATGGAGCCATGGAACAACATTATTTGGCACATTAATTGCTAACACTATCATACAAATAATATACGTCCCTGACTGGTACCTACCTAGCACAGTAGGATCTCCATTCAGATAGCTTAGAATATACTTGTTGAGAAACAAAGTACACCCAGAAAACGTGTACCACAGACAGAGTACGGTGAGGCCAGCCACACTCATTAAGCCTTTTGGCCTGTCTTGAGCTCCGTCAACCACATCTTTGGAATGTGTGGGAAGCAATGACATCTTGTTTCCCTCTGCTCTGTAGACTATTAGACTGCACCCACCTGAAACACATGCAAGTTGAAATCCCATCTCTCTAGTTTCATTGAACACAGGCATGCATATGGATGATGAATGCAATAGGGATGAATTCAAAAACTGGCTAGATAAACACAGGACCATTACATTCTAATTCAAAACATATCAAGATATGGACATCCAAATAGACACTGTCTAAACTCAGTCTATTAATTTAAACCTAAACCTAAACAACTGTAACATGGACAGTGGACACACAGCAACACCAGATTTTTGCAGGCTATTGGAGTTATTAAGTGTCTTAAATCTACATAATCAATAACATAAAGGTTTGGTTTTGACATGTCCATCATTAAGGTTGTTTATCTTAAATACCTACCCTACATTGATGTGGGCTATGCCTACATGTGGGGAAATATGTACAGACCAAGGCTGTGAGAAGGATAGTGACTAGTGAGCATTCATTTGTTTATTGTTTATTGTGTATTTACTGGTACCTACCTAGCACAGTAGGATCTCCATTCAGATAGCTTAGATTGATTTAGTATTGATTGAAACATATGCAGAAAGGATTTGCAAATTGAATACCTTGACTTAACACACACACACACAGTCACAATTCAACTTGAAATTGCAAAGACAACGATTATTGTCTTACAATAATCTAGGAGCATAAGACCAAGTTTAAAAAATGGTAATAGTTCAGTAATTCACATCCCCAGTTAATGGTCTTATTGAGGTCCCTAATAGAAGAGAGTATGACTATGACAGACAGAAAAGTGTACCAGTAATACCAAAGCTGTCACCAAAAAAAATGATACAGAATAAAATCTGATCTAACCATTACAGCAATTATGGCTGCAGGGACCAACGTTTAGACGCTCCGCTCACATTTGCTTGATGCGCTGTAGATCCTACTGGGGGGGGGGGGGGGGGGGGCTGTCACCCCCTGGACCCCCAGACCATCTTGTAGACTGTGTAGTCAAAGATAACCCACTTTTAAGTCTGTTGTATAATATTACCATCAGCTGACTACTCTTCTTCTATAAGGGACCTCAAGAACACCATAAATTGGGGAGGTGAATTACCTACTAAACTAATACCAAAAATTCATCCTTCACAATGGATTTTTGAACACACAAGAAAAACAAATAAAGATACACCCATCTTAACTAACATCCAATGACTCAATATTCTAGGACTGTGTATGAGCCGGCTGTTGGGCCTTGGATGACCCCATGCAACTCAATCCACTCAATATATTACCCTCCCCCTGTCAAAGTAGTACACGTACACAATGCACATACACAAGACCTGCGGGCTCTTTCTATCAGCTGGATGATCCGCAACCTCTGGTCAATAGATGGCGCCAGTGCCATGGCGTATGCCTGACGTCATGCGGGAATGGTTACGGCTATCGAAAGATAGTGGTGATTCACATGCTTATTTCACGTGTTTGATCTTTAACAGCCGCATACGTTCATTCTTAGCTTTAAATACAATTAACATGTCTTTTTGTAACACTTTTAATATGTGAAGTAAATACTAGTTTGACTTTATTTTATTTTGCAAGCACTCATACTTCATACTCACTAAGCACCCTGTCCTTCGCAGCTGGATTTATTTTTTCGTTCGTTACGGTAAAGTTTCGACTAGCAAAATGTATATACATGGCAATTATCCGACAAATATTATAAATTTAGTAGTTTATATTTCATTTATTCATTTTTTTAACAAAAAAATACATTTAATGTACATTGTGTCATAAAAGAACCATGCCATCTGCAAGCTACGAACATGTACCCGGGACAGTGTCTGTGGACTCTGGAGTGCAGCATCGTTTCTGTGCGGTTTGTGGCTGCTATCCATAGGTGGCGCGGGTGGCGCTTTGTCTGTGGCAGATGGCGACACTAAATTCGGATGATGTCAAAAATACGAAAAATACTGAGCGGACGTGTATCTACGTTTGCTCTCATGTCAGGATGCTACTGTTAGTTTGAAAACTGCACAGAAACTTATTTTATTGAGCTGCTGATGCCGTTAAAGGTATACATAGGCATACATATTGCTCATTTTAGCAGTTTGGGATTTGCTAAAGTGTTAGGTGATTAATAGATTATAAATCCCCCCCCCCCAAAAAAAAGAAGACAGAACAACCAAATTGGACAACATCGGCAGAAGGGGAGAAGGGGCCGGGTACCGCCGTTCATACACGCGCAATGATGACGTCTAAAATGACTAAATGCATTCTTTGTCAGGAACATCTACGACTAGCATGCAATGATAAAAATAATAAAAACACCTCAATCCCAGTTTTCCTGGACCCGTGAAATTCTCAATGACCATTTATTCATAAACTAACTATGCATACATAGACTAGCCTCCATTGCAGCACTGTATTCAAACCAGGGCGGGGGCAGAATCGCTCCAGTCAGGGGCGGATCCAGGGGGTGGCCGCAGCGGTCGCGCCCCCCCCCCCCCCCAGAAGGGCGCCCCACGGGCTGTCTGTCGCCGGGCGCCGCCAGGCGCCCGGCGATGAACAGCCCGTGAGCACGCAGCGTCCCTATGTACCGCTTGGACGCCCTGTTGAAAGTAACTTACCGAGTATCAGGTGATACAGGTCATGACCTGGTCCTTTTGAACCGAGGCGCCCTTCCGGCCAGTGACGGCGCCCTTTCGGCCATTGACGGCGCCCTTCCGGCCAGTGACTGCACCTTTTCGGCCATTGACGGCGCCCTTCCGGCCAGTGACGGCGCTCTTTCGGTCAGTGACGGCGCCCTTTCTTTGGAAGGCGCCCCTAAATTGGCCTGCGCCACCCCTCCTAAAATATCCTGAATCCGCCCTTGGCTCCAGTACCCCAGATCAGCAGGATTTTAACATTATCCCCATGGGAGTGCGGACCAAACACCTGACTGGCCCAGCACTAAACAAATTGTGTGTGGCGTCGCCCCTGGCTCAAACGCATTTTACAACGACCAATTTAATTTACGTTACCTCGGAAAACTAAACGTACATTCTTGCGCTGCTTGCGTTTGTGAGTGTAATTCGATCATCTCAGACGATTATGTGTTAAACAATTGTTTGTAATTAACAATTGTTTTCCAGTATGTCTTTCATTTTTACCTACGCATATCAGCTCAAGATGATAATATCATTAATTCCAACAAAGTGTATTCTTTGCACTATGCACATCGCAGCGCGCATTGTTGATCCGACACCACGGCCAGGGTTGTGGAACGGAAAATTGTACAGCGCAGATGCAGCTCTTATGATAATGAACAGACAAGGCAGCTCGATAAGCCTTCATACATACACACAAATCCTGATAATGAAAACAGCTCTGACGGAGTATAACAGCTGATGGTATGAGCCGTTAGTCACATGGCACGATGCAGCCCACGGAATGACGAGAATAACTACCAAACAACATGTATTCACCGGTTAAACAGGACAGAGGACAAGAAGTAGCACTCACACCATGGTGTGGACTGTGGCACGTCCAGAAACATGTAATTCAGCTGAGTGAAATATTGCTTTCAATGTGATATGTCGGCCTCAAGCCGCGGAGTACAACTACCTACGCATCACCTGTACCTGTCTCTGCACATCACAACACGTGACCCTACTTCAGGCAGCACATAACGGGACCACGAATCACGTGACGTTAGCACACGCTCCGCGACGTCACCACAGACCGCGTGAAGTCACATCACACGTGACAGCCTCGAACATGAAGCAGTTGCCAGTCACCACATGGCAGTATGACACATCTCAAACCCATAAACCACCATATGTCACACATCTCCACACATCACGTCTCTGCACATCATACATCACATGACGTCACTGCACATCATATGACGCCACCACACATCATATGACGCCACCACACATCATATGACGTCACCACACATCATATGGAGTCACCACATATCATATGACGTCACCACACATCCCGTGCCATCGCCGCATATAATCACATCATATGCCACCACACATCCAGTGACGTCACTAAACATCCCGTGACGTCACTGCACATACCGTGACGTCACTGTACATCCCGTGACGTCACTGTACATCTCATGTCACTGTGCATCATGTGACATCACTGTACATCCTGTGACGTCACTGTACATCATGTGACGTCACTACACATCCCGTGACGTCACTGCTCATCACGTGGGGTCACTGCACATCCCGTGACGTAATCACCTGTCGTGACGTCACACGGACTCATCTCCGGGGACAGAAGCAAGGCCCTGTTGAGTCGGCCATCGAGGAACGGGGACGCCTCCTCCCCGTCACTGAGGCCGGCCGGCCGGCTGAGCCCGCCAGCACCAGCGCGCCACCGCCGGCGCTCACCGGGGACACCCCCACCGCCCCCGATCCCGCCGTCGGACAGCGGCGAGTCGACGCTGAAGCGGGTGAGCTCTAGCAAATCACCGCCACCCCCTGCTGCTCAGCGTGCTGTCGGCACTCGGCCGGCCGGCCCGTCCGCCGTCAGCCGCGGCGTCAGGCACGCGCGGGCCGGCGAGCCCGTCCAGGTCGGGCATCGGCGGAGGCGGCGGCGGTCCGTAGCGAAGGTAGGGCGGCGGCATGGAGCGAGGGGAGGGCGGCGGGGTTAGATCCGCGACCGGCGGCGGTGGTGGAGGCGGCGGTGGCGCCAGCTCAACGTCCATGGGTTCCTTCTTCACCTTGGCGCCATCTTCCGGCGCACCAGCCACCGTCTCGGCAGCAGCGCCGCCCACCACCGACGCCTCTTCTGTGGCTCGTGCCGCGCGCGCCTCCTCCTCCTGGTGAAACAGGTCCAACTCCTTCAGTCTGTCATCCAGCAGCTTCTCCATCTTCCTCCCGGAGGGCCGGTCCCTGCGGCTGCGCGCCTTGTTGAGGCTGCCGACCCGCTGTGCCCTCAGCTTGCGAAGCCTCTGCTTGGCCGGGGTCAGTTGCATGGTGCACTTGCGCTGTGAGCACCTTGTCGAGGTCGAGGCAGCGCTGGTGCGCGCCGCGGACGGCCCCCGCCGGCGGCGGAGCCCCCTCCTCGGCGATGGTCGACAGCCGCTCCCTGCCGGCGGCTCGTAGTTGCGGTTAGTGTAATAGTTCTCCAGCTCTGGCGGAAGGCGGAAGTCGGTCTGTTCCGGTTCAGCGGAGATCGCGGGAGGCGTGGCGGCGACAGCGGCGATGGCGGTGGAGCCCCACTCTGCAAGGGCTGCGGCGGAGCGGAGCGGAGCTCAGTCGGCAGTCTGGTAGTTCCTGTGGTGACACGCTCTCGGCGGAAACTACTCGAAGACCCCCGGCGACCGGCGCCGCTGCTCCCTGCCCGTAGCTGAGCGCCGCGGTTTGTCGGCGACCTTTGCTGGATCAGGGACCATGTCCTGGTCCTCAGACCTCCCAAGTTCGGTCCCCGCCCGGACCGTCCTGGCCCCGGTCCCGTCTCCGCAGTCCTCCTCCGGTCCCAGCACGAGCCCCATCACGCTCCCACTGGCCGCGCTGCTCCGAGTCCGCCGCTGTTCCGCCGCGACCCCCGGGGAGTCCGCTTTGAAGGCGGCGAGACTCTTCTTCAGCCCGGTCTGTGTGGGCGGCGAGGGCGATGAGTGCGACGCTCCGACGCCCAGCCAGCCATTCTCCTTGCCGACACTGTCGTCCAGCTGGGGGGGGGGGGGGTCGGCCAGATCCCCGTCGACCGTCTCCGCCGTGCCACGGCCGCCGAACGATCGCCGACGCGACTTGATGCCGGAGACGGACGTTGGCGGCGCGTTCAGCGGCACCAGAGAGCGGCGCCGCCCGGGCCGCCGCGCTGACGCCGGCTCCTCGCTCGTCTGAGGCGGCGGCGGCGGTGGGGAGGCGTCGGCCGGGACCGGGGCCGGACTGAGGGTCAGACGCGGCTCCTCGGGCTCTCCGTCACCCAGCTGCAAGACGTCCAGGAAGCGATCCACGGGGAGAGCGGCACCGCAGCGTCATACGGTGTGACGAACACGGCTGGATGCCGGAGAGGCGGCGCCGGCTGCGGCGAGCGGCGGGGACAACGGCGACGGCGAGCGCAGCTGGCTCAGGTCCAGTTCACCCCGCCGGGAGGCACGCCGGCAAGCTGCAGCTGCTCCTCCAGTGAGCCGCCCGTGTCCATCTCCATAGCCACCTGCCAGACTGCTGACAGAGACAATGGTAGGAATTGGTGAGGTGACACAATGGTGAATTTGTACTCCATGCGTCTGAGCAGAACAGTGGGTATGTGGGCTTTCAGTCAAAGAAAACAAATTCAATTTTACAAAAAGCAAACAAGAGACAAAAACATGCCACAGTATCTCCAGCTATTTGGATGTGACAGAACAGCAATTCACAATAACTATAAGAACCAGTCTGTAATATCATGAAAACACATTATCAGTGTTGAATTATATTCTCCAACTACTGCAATGGTGATGTGATTTCATTAGTCCTGTAAATGAAGCAAAATAATTGTAGCAGAGAATATGAAGCATTGTTTAATAGCCCAAGTATAAGCCTAAGTATAAACCTATAAGCCTAAATATTGTTAAGTATAATTGTACATAAATTGAATGAGACAAATCACACACCAAAAATGTATGACTTTTTCAATGCAAGGGCACCACCACCCTCCGAAAGTTGGGGGACGGAGGCATTCTGAAGTTGATTCTATCCATGCAACGCCCATGTGCGTAATGTTAAAATCTGAAAATGTTGGGAGGGACACGTCCCTGCCACCCCCTGTGGCGGAGCCCCTGTGGCAATGGTTGCAGTATGATACATTGTCAAAGTATGATACATTTTGAACTTCACAGTAATACCTTTACAAATTACAAATACCTTATGGAGGCCTATTTTACTGGCTTTGTGATGACTCAAATAGCAAATGAAGGAGACTCATGTTGAACAGGTCCCTAAGCCTGAAGCTGAAAACAGCCATCCCAGTAGCCCAGTTAGGAGAGCACTGGGGTTTTGACCCCAACCAGTGTGGCAGCCCGGGTTTGAGTTGCTTCACACTCACTATTTGCCCAACTGGGATGGCCTGCGGCCGGTGGCAGTGGTTGCACTCAAGGTCAGGTGATGTCAGAGGGCAGGGCAGGTCATGCCCAGGTATTCACTATTCAGGCACCATGATTCATTCAAATTCAGTAAATTTCAAATTCACCAGTTTCTTTGGAGGTGGTGCTCATCAGATAGATTAGGCAGATATATATGTTGATGTTCTAAAATGGCCTAGGTCATATCAATAAAATAATTGATCAGTGTGTCTGTTCCCACTAGCATAAAAGCAAAAGTTAAAGTTGAAGTCAAAGCAGGCACACCAACACTGTTTCAGTTCATAATGTAGTTTATTGGCCCTTATGGCCCAGTGCATTGCACTTGCTAACATAAGATAATATTCGATACAACTTCAGCTTACCAGGAGGCCTAATACCAATTTAATGATTCAGTTTCCCTAGACAAAATGAAATATTGCTTTCGAACTTCGGTCAGTATTCTATTTACCCACCCAAAACATTATTTACCTCCGAGGCTGTTGATACCGCTGATTGTCATGCCTGCGCCACGATCGCGAGCACAGACGAATTAAGGGAAACCCCTCATCGGTCTCTTGCATCGTCATCGCGACGTCACACACATGACGACAGACGAAACTCCGCCCAGAAATCTATCCAGCTGATAGAGCGAGCCGACCTGCGCCCCACAAAAGGGGGAGGGGAACGTGTATGTTGTGATGTGGCTCCTTAGGTAAGGTCTTGACTCAGGCAGACGAATCCAGCAAAAGCAAGGAATGATGTGACGTCACGGGTTCAAAGCCACTGGGACACCTTGTTCAAATGTACAGTAATGAAAACGGCAAATAGAATACCCTAATAGAACTAGAGCAGAAAAATACTTCATTGAGATTAGTCATAGGATAGTGTCTGAAAAAAATGCACGAAGACGGAAGACACTCAGACTCTCAAAACGCCTTTCTATTGGCCAAGGATTATGACGTCATAGGACTAAAAAGAAATAGTTATGAAGATAGCAGCCGTTATGAGGTCAAAATGCATGCTGTTCCCGTTCATAAAGCGCCAGCTAGTAAGTGCGATGTGCACGCCACCTTTTCACATCTGCTGAAGTACGCTAGCGCTATCTAGACAATTCACGAAATTTAATGAATCACTTTGCCGTGTACACTATGCATGTCAATGGAATGCTCTTGAGAAATGGAGACGACCGAAAGAAATCCAGTCCTTATCTCCTGAGTCCATGGGCGTCGTCATCACTGGGGACATTGTCCCTAGTAATATTCAGCCATCCCTAGTATGGCCCCATGCTAAAACCAGTAAGGCGCCGTAGTTGGCGATGAACGAGCGAGCGCGAAGGAAATGTATGGGAATTTCAACTTGATCGGGCCAGTGGTTTCTGAGATACAAAAAAAGGTGCGCACATGCAGATGCACCCACCTTTGACTCGTGGGAAAGTGTGGGCTGAGAGGTCCCGAACCACACACCAAATTTGAACACAATCAGCTCAGCCGTTCCAGAGATATAGAATAGGGGTGTGCACGTGCGCACGTGCAAAGCCGTACCCCACCCGTGATTTGTGGAAAGGCGGCGGCTGAGAGGTCCCTAACCATGCACCAAATTCGAACACAATCGGCTCAGCCGCTCCTGAGATACAGAATGGGGGTGTGCACGTGCGCACGTGCAGAGGCACTCCCACCCCTGACTTGTGGGAAACTGACGGATGAGAGGTCCCTAACCACACACCAAATTTGAACACAATCGGCTTGCAGCCGTTCCTGAGATATAGAATAGAGATGTGCACGTGCGCACGTGCAGATGCACCCCACCCCCGACTTGTGGACAATTGGCGGCTGAGAGGTCCGTAACCACACACCAAGTTTGCACATAATCGGCTCAGCCGTTGCAGAGTTTTTGCGAGAAAACACTTTTCAACACCCCTCACGCGGCACGCGACGCGCAGTGGTATAGGCACCCACATGAGTCGGCACTGATCTCACACAGGATAGGTTGGATGGAGCTGCTCAGCAAATAAGTCAGTTTGTCAATCGGACGTGTGGTTGCAGAGATATGAGCTTCTCAAAAGCGTTTCCACGGGTCGGGTCGGGTCGGGCCAGATCAGATTTTGATTATGAGCCTGATCAGATCAGATCAGGCTCATAATCAGATTGTTCCCATATACCACGGAAGGACGAGCGAGCGCTTCGCGCTCTCTCGCAATAATCGTGCACTTGGATTTGTTACTACTAATTTGGAGACCGTGGCGACGCCATTGCTCCTGAAACTGACGCGTATATACATCGAACAACTGATTTACGCCGTGGGAGTACTTATAAATTAGTAAAGGTGGTAGAAGTCCCACGGTAGCCACATTTTTCTGGAAATGACCTCTTCTGCACGTAAGGACATTCCAAAGTGCGCGGTGATGCCACCGCGTATTTTCTGCAGGACCGGCTGAGGCAGAGCCAGTCATCTCTTTTATGCTAATAAAAACACCTCACTTATGGCATATTTCCGGTAAAATAAGCAATATTTGAAAGAAAATCAACTTGCTTTGTTCCAACGACAGCAGCAGTTACCTAGTTTTCCAATAAAATTATATATTTGTCCTGAATTTTCATGCCAAAAAATGAATACGCCACCACCAAATTCTCAACGCGCGGTGGCCAGAGATAAGAAAACCACAAAAACACAAAACCTCAACGAACAGTGTGCGCTAGTAATACAAAGTCCCGTCAGTTTTGAATTGTATAATAATTGTGTGATCCAGTGTCGGACTCCGTGTAGGACTCCAGTAGCTTCCGGTGGGCAGCGATGCTCGAGTGAGGCCGCCGGTGCGGGTTCGAGTGGACCCGGCCGTCTACGGGGGTCATCCGCGTGTAAACAGCGTCTTGGCGCGAGGACTAAAGGTGCGCGTGCCGAGCGCGGCGCCGCGCGTGTGGCTGAGCACGCCGCGGGCTGCGTTGATGACGGAGGCAGTGTCAGACTTTGTGAAAAGTGGAGTGTTTGAGCCGGGTGAGCCGGACAGCTGTTACCGTCTGTTTGCGGTGGCAAAGTCTCCGTCGCGGTCGCGCGTCTAGTTTATGACCTGTCTTTGCTTACGCCCTGGATGCCGCGGCGGTCTTGCGTTTTGCCGAAACTCGAGCGTGTGTTAGGCTATTCAGCAGCTGGATTTGGGTACGGTATAAAATTAGACTTACGAGACGGCTTTTATCATATTCTCTTGGCTCCGAGTACAAGTAGAAAGTTTGGTGTTTTGTACGATAGACAGACATATGTATTTACCAGGCTGCCGATGGGCTTGTCAGTAGCTCCGTCAGAAATGCAGCACTTTGCCTGCGCGACAGTGAAAATTGTAGAGGGCAGGTTTTCGGGTGTAAGAGGCATTGCTTATTTGGATGATTTTCTGTTTGTCGCTCGCCGCCCTGAAGACCTGTCTGGCATCGTATAATTTTTAACTGAGTCGGGCCTCCATATTAAAGGAAATAGTTCACCTTCAACATGGGATTTTTAACTGAAATAGCAGTTGTGTAGCCCGTGTTGAGAAATCCTTATCTGCAACTTGTATTGGCTGAAAAGATTCTCCAGCCGAAGATATTTGACTTTTTGGCGAAAGAATGCGGCGCATATATGATATACCGTACCGTCTGAGAGTGCCAGCACTGGTCTGAGCATGCGCAGACCAATAACGCACACCATAACATTAATAATTTACGACCTTCTGTCCTGAATTGGCGCGATGTAGGACCATTTTTGAAAAGAAAAAAGGAACTGTATTAAACAATATAATAAAATCGTGTTCTGAAAATTTTCCGAAGGTGAACTATTTCCTTTAATTTTGATAAGTCTGTCATCGAAATGATGACTGTGATGACTGTTCTGTCATCGAAATTGCGTTATCTCGGTGTGGACATAGACTTGGCGAGCTGTTCATTGAGCGTTAAACGTGAGACGGTGGAGCCCTTTGCGCGACGCGATGTTACAGTGCAACTCGAGCTGGTCATTGGTCTCTCGGCAGCGGCTGGCGGAGTTTGTAAACTTTGCACGGCCTTGTTTAAAGTTGCCACTCGAAGTTGTGTCGGCAGTGATGGACGGGGACTCCGGTGCGTGTAGTGTAGTCGCCCCGTTTATTCGTGAAGGTGTCGTGTGGTGCTTTTCCGACATTTCCGAGTGGAATGATCTGCACAAACGCTATGTATTTGTCGATGCGACGCCGACTCAGATCGGCATTGTAGTGCCGGGCTGCGTGCCGGTGTCTGTGTCTCTGCCACGTGCGCTGCCTATTTATGTGGCAGAGTATCTGGCAGCTCTAACGGCGATTGTTAGTGTGGAGCGGGGGCTGTTTACGTTGTTTTGTGATAATGCCGGCGTTTATTATAATTTGCAAAAAGGGCGCTGTCCGCGCCCCTGGCTATCAGTCATGTGCCATGTTTTCGGTTGGCGCGCTTTTTCTGTTCGGTATACACCATCGTGTGAGAATCCCGCAGATGCTCCCTCGCGCTCTCCCGCTCTGTAATCAGGGTGCGCACAGAAGCGGGTTTTTCCTGTCTCTGGGCCAATCAGCGGCCCGGGACATCGGATGATCGGCGCAGGAATTTGTGTTGCGTGCCTTTGTCGGGTCACTGTTGTGGTCAGTGTGGCAGTCGCGCCTCTGTTCCTGCCGCCAATACACGCTGTCGGCCGGCTCCACGGTCGACAACAAGAAAGATCCAGTGATCTGATCCAGTGCTGCCCACCGATCAAGTACTCGTTATCTGATACTAGTCTCGAAAAACGCCCAAGTTTTAACGCTGATAATTACTGAAATAATGGACTAAATGAGCATTAAGGTCCCTGTTATATGTCTTAAACGTGTTTAAAGCTCATACAACTGCAAAAGAGTGCATCTACTTTCAGGACGGAAACCCGTATAATCGCTTTAATAACCTCCGGTTTCCTCTATTCTATTATAAAGCATTACGCCGCTCTCATAAGATAGACATTTTCTTCCACAAGAAAACAACCGAATCTCACAGATTACAACATATTCAATGAAAAGATGGATTATGTGCATGATGCGTTTATGTGTACCTTTCATTGATACACAATCGATGAAGATGCTCTCGCCGAAACAAACACGCCGGTCTTCGGAACTCGGCGTGCGAATCAATATGATCACGATAATAATGTGCAAGACACCTTCACATCACAGCATACATCGGCTGTACATCAAACATCTGCCATTGCCACGCATAGTATACACAAGGGGATGACCAGTCGGTCCAACCAACTTGAAGCGATGAAGTCGAATCTTACCTATACAAATGATTGGCCATCGCACGGGGTAAAAAGGTTTCGTTTCGCTAAACACTGAGACAAGTTTGCCCGAATTTCCGATGCAGTTGGTTCACATTGCTAATGTCCACTCGAGACGGGCTTTCCACTGCTACCCGGTACCAGGGCAACACACAATGCGTCACGGGCACCGCTGGTCAGAACACAAAACATCACTTCACTCTCAGCTGTCATGCACCTGTTCATTCTCTGAAACCTTCACTCCCACACCACATCCGTCCTATATTAACAGCTATCTCTGTCTCGCAGCTCAACTTCCCTCTCCTACCCCTCACTCCCTCACCGCTTCCCTCTCCTACCCCTCACTCCCTCACCGCACGCCAAATACAGCTGTATGGACCGTGCTTCCCTCCCGTCCCGCTACAAACCGAACCGTCTAGGCGTCTGCCGCGGCGTGCCCGGCTCCCGCCTCCCCGGCGTCACTATCGCCTCCTTGGCTCCCCTGGTGGCCTCCTCCCTCCTCTCACGCTCCGTCTTCCGCTGGGTCATCTGCGCCTGCGCCGCCGCCATCTCCTCCTCCATCTGCCCCACGTGCTCCAGGTGCGTCTGCCGTTTCTGCTCCCGCGCGTGGCCCATCTGCTTCACCGAGAAGAACATGGGGCCGAGCTCAGCCAGCCAGCGGCCGTCCACGGCCGTCACGCACTGCATGTACTCCTTGCTGGTCATGATGAGCTCGTGGTAGACGACGTAGTCGGGAGTGAAGCCCATGCCGAACAGCGCTGAAGTCGGGTGCAGGTGGCACGGCATGCCCGTCCGCATGTTGACGTACTCGCCGATGCCCTTCAGCCGCGCCGCCTGTCGAGGGTGGGAAAGGCAGGGGTCAGCAGTCAGCACAACAGCCG
Organism: Chirona hameri; assembly: GCA_036785665.1. Taxonomy (NCBI): domain Eukaryota; kingdom Metazoa; phylum Arthropoda; class Thecostraca; order Balanomorpha; family Balanidae; genus Chirona; species Chirona hameri. Next base: position 16,995 of record JAXIVJ010002636.1, on the reverse strand, counting down.
GGGAGCGACGGCGGTTGAAGATAGGAATTAATGAGCGGAATGACTTCGAATGGGATCGATATTTCGCAATGTAAAATTGTCATATAAACAAACAACTTACGCTTAAATATGACCAGCATAAGTGAGATATATTGCAAGAATGCGAAAATTGACGGAAAGGTACCACAAAAAGCGCACGCCAGAGGCGTCATCACAGCAGCCGATCCCATGCCCTGTCGGACAGACCGGCCCAGCCCGACTCCTCACTGACCTGGTGGAAGTAGGCGGAGCAGATGCACTTCCTGATGATGTCCCACTCGTTGCCAGTGCTGACCACGGACATCTTCTGCTGATCCATGATGTCCTTCAGCTGCTGCCGGACCTCACGCACCTTCCGCATCGCCTTGCCGTGGATGAAGTGATCTGTCGCCCACTGCATCGCGTAGCCATTAGCCTTCCACTGCAGGTAGACGTTGAGGAACGTCAAGTGGTCCGACTCGGGCACCTGGAACTTCTCGCGGGCCGCGTCCGAGTCCTCCATGCGGCCCTTGGGTCGGAAGAAGATGGCCGGCACGGAGAGCATCGACACGATGATCAGCACCTCCTCGCTGCAGCCCATGTCGCAGCTGACGATCAGCATCTTGGAGAGCGCCGGGTCCAGCGGGAACTCGACCATGCGAGAGCCGAGCTTGATCAGGCTACCGGTGTTGTCCAGCGCGCCCAGCACCCACAGCTGGTACATCGAGTTGAGCATGTTGTCCTGCGGCGGCGGGTCCATGAAGTGGAACTGCAGCAGGTCCTCCACGCCGAGCGACTTCAGCAGCAGCACCACGTTGGCCAGGTTGGTGCGCTGGATCTCAGGCACGGTGGTCTCCAGGAGTTCCTCCTTGTACTGGCGGCGTGTGTACAGACGGTAGGCGGTGCCCGGACCCGTGCGGCCGGCACGACCCGACCGCTGGTTGGAGTTAGCCTGTCGGGCGGCGCGAAGCACGGTTAGAGCGAGAGCACCACACGAGGCGCCTCGTTAATGACTGGGCAACAGAACGAAGAGGGAGGGACTACTAACCACCCAGCATGCACGGCTCGTTGGAAGGGTTCGGAGGGCTCAAACTACGGGAGATGCACCATTGGAAAGCTCAGCTCACGCAGAATTAAGCGATGTAAATTTTCACAAATCTGTAGAGGGCTTTTTTAATCGACATTTTGTCCGAATTCGCGCCCCTTTCGTTTGGCCAGGGCTATCGCGTATGGTATGGCGAAAATGCAGACCAATGGCATGTCTACCGATTCGCCTTGCTCTGCACGATAAGGTCTCATAGAATGCAAAGCCATTAGATGGTTTGGTTGGTTGCACGGCTGCATCAAAGCCAAGCGCTCCCGGTGTCGGCACTACGGCGCACTCCCGCCCGCGCCTCACGTGCAGAATGGCCCCTCGCGACACGCGATCTGAGCACTGCGCGCCGCCGACCCGGCTTACGGAGCGGGCTTTCGGCCAGTCACGGACAAACGGTGCATCGCATGTTGAAAAACCTAGCTCTGTACACTAGCTCAGCTATTAACGAGATCGTGACAAATTTCAAGCCACCTCCGATCGCTACAAATGGTACTTTTAGACAATTGTATGCACCATATTTGCCAGACGTAGCCTCTGACCGGGACTGGCCGCCGGCCCGGTACGGCCAACTTCGAGGCTGTACACGATGTGATGTCAGAGGCCACAGCGCGGCCGCCGCCGGTCATGACCTAACCCTGACCGGCCAACCGGCCGGCGGCGGCCGCGCTGTGGCCTCTGACGGCACATCGTGTACAGCCTCGAAGTTGGCCGAGCCGGGCCGGCGCCCAGTTCCGGTCAGAGGCTACGTTTGGCAAATATGCTGCATACAATTGTCTAAAAGTACCATTTGTAGCAATCCGAGGTGGCTGGAAATTTGTCACGATCTCCTTGAATAGCTGAGCTAGTGGACAGAGGTAGGGTTTGCAACATGCGATGCACCGTTTTTCCGTGAATGGCCGAGGGCCCGCTCCGTAAGCCGGGCCGGCGGCGCGCAGTGCTCAGCTCGCGTGTCGCGAGGGGCGATTCTGCGTGTGAGGCGCGGGCGGGAGTGCGCCTTAGTGACGACACCGGGAGCGCTTGACTTTGATGCAGCCGTGCAACCAACCAAACCATCTAATGGCTTTGCATTCTATGAGACCTTGTCGTGCAGAGCATGACGAATCGGTACATGCCATTGGTCTGCATTTTCGCCATACCATACGCGATAGCCCTGGCCAAACGAAAGGGGCGCGAATTCGGACAAAATGTCGATAAAAAAAGACCCTGGACAGATTTGTGAAAAATTGACATCGCTGAATTCCGCGTGAGCTCAGCTTTCCAATAATGCATCTCCCATAGTTTGAGCCCTCCGAACCCTTCTAACGAGCCGTGAGCACTGAGCTCAGCAGACAGGGAGGAGAGCTGACTAAATTATTAGTGTGGGCGTCAGCAGACAGGGAGGAGAGCTGACTAAATTATTAGTGTGGGCGTCAGCAGACAGGGAGGAGAGCTGACTAAATTATTAGTGTGGGCGTCAGCAGACAGGGAGGAGAGCTGACTAAATTATTAGTGTGGGCGTCAGCAGACAGGGAGGAGAGCTGACTAAATTATTAGTGTGGGCGTCAGCAGACAGGGAGGAGAGCTGACTAAATTATTAGTGTGGGCGTCAGCAGACAGGGAGGAGAGCTGACTAAATTATTAGTGTGGGCGTCAGCAGACAGGGAGGAGAGCTGACTAAATTATTAGTGTGGGCGTCAGCAGACAGGGAGGAGAGCTGACTAAATTATTAGTGTGGGCGTCAGCAGACAGGGAGGAGAGCTGACTAAATTATTAGTGTGGGCGACCAAACGCAGTGCAACAATCCAGCCCACATTACCTAAATTAAAGAAAACATTGGCATAGCGTGGTGCCAATCCAAAAACATGAGAGAACTCGATTTGGTTGGAACACCAAATCATGGTTCCAGATGTATAAAGGGCACCCATATAGTTTAGCTTTAAGTAGCCTTTAAGTAATGTCTATAAACAATAATTGATCTGCCCAAAAAGCAAGCTCTTGACTGACAGCGTCAGCCTCGAAATTTGCAAACATTTTCGGGACTTTTTGGATCCAAATAATTTTGCTCTATTCATTTTTTTCTGGAAATTTGCTCTTTTTTCACCTGAACTTACCGACATTCCAGTTAAAATATAATTCCATTTTCTTCACTAGAATGTAATATCTATTACAAATCAGGATTTTTTACTTTCCAAGTAAAATATGTAAACAAAAATGTAAATTTTCCTAACAAGAAAGTTTTACTCTCCACCTATGGATTTTTACTCTCCGAGACCAGGTCATGAAACGAAACATTCACCACTGGTTGACAGTATGCGCATTGCGCACCACACCCCTGCCCCTCCCTGCGCACCACACCCTCCCCCTCCCAGCGCACCACACCCCTGCCCCTCCCAGCGCACCACACCCCTGCCCCTCCCTGCGCACCACACCCTCCCCCTCCCAGCGCACCACACCCCTGCCCCTCCCAGCGCACCACACCCCTGCCCCTCCCAGCGCACCACACCCCTGTCCCTCCTTGCCCCTCCCTGCGCACCACACCCCTGCCCCTCCCTGCGCACCACACCCTCCCCCTCCCAGCGCACCACACCCCTGCCCCTCCCAGCGCACCACACCCCTGCCCCTCCCAGCGCACCACACCCCTGCCCCTCCTTGCCCCTCCCTGCGCACCACACCCCTGCCCCTCCCCTCCCAGCGCACCACACCCCTGCCCCTCCCAGCGCACCACACCCCTGCCCCTCCCTGCGCACCACACCCCTGCCCCTCCCAGCGCACCACACCCCTGCCCCTCCCAGCGCACCACACCCCTGCCCCTCCCTGCGCACCACACCCCTGCCCCTCCCTGCCCTCCCTGCGCACCACACCCTGCCTCTCCCAGCGCACCACACCCCTGCCCCTCCCAGCGCACCACACCCCTGCCCCTCCCAGCGCACCACACCCCTGCCCCTCCCAGCGCACCACACCCCTGCCCCTCCCAGCGCACCACACCCCTGCCCCTCCTTGCCCCTCCCTGCGCACCACACCCCTGCCCCTCCCAACGCACCACACCCCTGCCCCTCCCTGTGCACCACACCCCTGCCCCTCCCAGAGCACCACACTCCACACCACTGCCCCTCCCTGCGCACCACACCCCTGCCCCTCCCAACGCACCACACCCCTGCCCCTCCCTGTGCACCACACCCCTGCCCCTCCCAGAGCACCACACTCCACACCACTGCCCCTCCCTGCGCACCACACCCCTGCCCCTCCCAGCGCACCACACCCCTGCCCCTCCCTGCGCACCACACCCCTGCCCCTCCCAGCGCACCACACCCCTACCCCTCCCTGCCCTCCCTGCGCACCACACCCTGCCTCTCCCAGCGCACCACACCCCTGCCCCTCCCCTCCCAGCGCACCACACCCCTGCCCCTCCCAGCGCACCACACCCCTGCCCCTCCCTGCGCACCACACCCCTGCCCCTCCCAGCGCACCACACCCCTGCCCCTCCCTGCGCACCACACCCCTGCCCCTCCCAGCGCACCACACCCCTGCCCCTCCCAGCGCACCACACCCCTGCCCCTCCCTGCGCACCACACCCCTGCCCCTCCCTGCCCTCCCTGCGCACCACACCCTGCCTCTCCCAGCGCACCACACCCCTGCCCCTCCCAGCGCACCACACCCCTGCCCCTCCCTGCGCACCACACCCCTGTCCCTCCCAGCGCACCACACCCCTGTCCCTCCCAGCGCACCACACCCCTGCCCCTCCCAGCGCACCACACCCCTGCCCCTCCCAGCGCACCACACCCCTGCCCCTCCCAGCGCACCACACCCCTGCCCCTCCCAGCGCACCACACCCCTGCCCCTCCCTGCGCACCACACCCCTGCCCCTCCCAGCGCACCACACCCCTGCCCCTCCCAGCGCACCACACCCCTACCCCTCCCTGCCCTCCCTGCGCACCACACCCTGCCTCTCCCAGCGCACCACACCCCTGCCCCTCCCAGCGCACCACACCCCTGCCCCTCCCTGCGCACTACACCCCTGCCCCTCCCAGCGCACCACACCCCTGCCCCTCCCAGCGCACCACACCCCTGCCCCTCCCAGCGCACCACACCCCTGCCCCTCCCAGCGCACCACACCCCTGCCCCTCCCAGCGCACCACACCCCTGCCCCTCCCAGCGCACCACACCCCTGCCCCTCCCAGAGCACCACACTCCACACCACTGCCCCTCCCTGCGCACCACACCCCTGCCCCTCCCAGCGCACAGCTCACCTGCCCCTCCCTGCACACCACACCCCTGCCCCTCCCAGCGCACCACACCCCTGCCCTCCCAGCGCACCACACCCTGCCCCTCCCTGCACACCACACCCCTGCCCAGCCTTGGAATTTTTGTAATTTTCTGTACTTTTTTAGTCCAAATAATTTTGCTCTCATCTTTTTTTTCTCTGGAAATTTGCTCTTTTTTCACATGATCTTACCGAAATTGTAGTTAAAATAAAATGTAATTTCCCTCACAAGGATTTACTATAGATATTAAAAATAAGAAATTATACAAATGAAAAAATGAAAAATCGTAGTTTACCTAACAATAAAATTGTGCTCTCCAGTCTATGGATTTTTACTCTCCGGGACCAGATCATGAAACTAAAAATCCAACACTGCCCCTGCCCCTCCCAGCGCACCACACCCCTGCCCCTCCCTGCGCACCACACCCCTGCCCCTCCCAGCGCACCACACCCCTGCCCTCCCAGCGCACCACACCCCTGCCCCTCCCAGCGCACGGCTCACCTGTGAGATGGGGTAGATCTGCAGGGCGTCCATACCGACCCTCGGATTATACACCTTCAGCTTACAGTAGCCGGCGTCCACGACGAACATGATGCCGTCCACGGTCAGCGACGTTTCGGCGATGTTGGTCGCCACGATGCACTTCCTGATGTTGTCGGGCGCCTTCTGGAAGATCTTGGCCTGCAGGTCGCTGGGCAGCTGTGAGTAGATGGGCAGCACGGCCAGCGGCGGGGAGTCGTCCACCTCATTGAGCCGCTCCGTGATCTGTTCACATGTCACCTCGATGTCCTCTTGACCAGGCATGAAGACCAGCAGATCCCCCTCATCGTGCTGAAGGTGCACCTGCAGCACCTGCTTCACCGCCGCGTCGACGTAGTCATCCACTGGGTTCTTGCTGTACAGTATGTCCACGGGGAACGTTCGGCCCGGGATGATGAACACGGGCACGTTACCGAAGAACTCGGAGAACTTGTCGGAGTTCATGGTGGCCGAGGTGACGATCAGTTTGAGGTCGTGCCGGCGCGCCACCACCTCCCGGAGCAGGCCGAACAGCACGTCCGTGCTGAGCGAGCGCTCGTGCGCCTCGTCCATGATGACGGCGCTGTAATGGTCCAGGTCGGACTCGCGGAGGGACTCGCGCAGAAGGATACCGTCCGTCATGTACTTGACGATGGTATTTTTGCTGGTGCAGTCCTCGAAGCGGATGGCGTAGCCGATCTCTTGGCCCAGCTCCACCTGCCGGCGACGCGGGCAGCGGTCAAGGGAAACCAGTGCAGCGTACATAAGGAACGAAGGCGCGACTTCCGCAGAAACTGAGTAAATGGAATACAATGCTATACAAAAATGTGGGAAAATATGTACTAATAGAAACAAAATCGTTAAACGTGAGTGCAAAGATACGTTTTTTTCTGTTTCCTTAGTGGGGCCTATCGCTACTGGTATACTGCATAGTCAGCCTAAATTATCCGTAAAATCGGAAAATGAAGACTAGTGTAACACTACACAAGTAGGTAAACCATCACAGTGCAAGTATTTGAGAGCCATAATATTAACAGAACACGTCATGCATGGTCATCTGCAACTGCACACGAGACGTCTGTATATGAGAGGATGGCAGGCCATAGTTCAGCCAGAAACCAGTGACTGTCCCGTCCCAACCTCTCAGACGGCGGCCTACTCACCCCCATCTCGTCGGCGACACGTTTAGCCACGGACATGGCGGCTACACGGCGGGGCTGGGTGCAGCCGATCATCCCCAGCTTAGCGTATCCATCTTCCACCAGGTACTGGGTCAGCTGGGTGGTCTTCCCGCTGCCCGTCTCTCCCACCACCACGACCACCGAGTTGTCTCGGATCACGTTCAGCAGCTCCTGGCGCACAGCGAACGCCGGCAGGTACTGCCGCTGCTGCCGCAGTGTCCGCTTCTGCGCAAAGTCCGAGCTGGCCTCGGTCGGTCCGCGCATGTGGTCGGCAAACTTCTGATCGGTCCGGTAGTCGGTTGTATCGTCGGCGCCTTGCCGCTCGTCCGTCTCGGTCTTCTTCTTGACGCCCATGATATCACCGAGTTTGGTGCCGGCGAGTTCCCAGTGTTTCGCCTGCGCCCTCTTGCGTTCCTTCTGTTCACGGTGTGCGCGCACCAGCGCCGAGCCCTTGCGAGCGACGGTGGCCATGTCGGAGGTGGGGTCCTTCACGGGCACCACCGGCTCCGGTTGCTTCGTGAAGACGATCCTGCCGTCCAGGAACGGCGGAAGGATGTTATGCAACATCAGGTGCACGCGTCCCTCCGCCTCTTCCTCAAAGTCCTCGTCAAAGTCGAGCTTCTGCACAACGCCCGAGCGGAGCATGCGGTTTGTCTCCCACATCTCGTTGTCCTTGTTGATCTGCCGCTGCTGCGCCGACATGCGCTTCTTCTTACGCTCCTCCAGCTGTTTCTCCTTCTTCTGCGTGTACTCCTGACTGACGTCGGCGAACGGGTTGTTCGTCTCGTCGTAGCCCTCGCCCATGCCGTACCACTCGCGGTCCAGCCGCTTCTGCTCTTTCTCCCAGGCAGCCCGATCCTCCTCGGTCAGCTCCGAGGCAGCATGAGGCTCGGTAGCATCGCCACCCCTCCGCATCCAGACGTTCTTCTTGTGTACGGGGGTAGGCAGCGGGGTCCCACGCCGCCGCTCTGACCAGTCATCCCCACCAGCGCGGGTGGACGGCGTGGGCAGGTCCCAGACGGAGCGCCGCGCCGGTGTATGATCCTCCTCGTCCCAGGCAGAGCGGGACGGCGTGTCCTTCACCTTGATCGCCGGGGTGCCCGGCGCGTCTCGGAATCGTGCCGGTGTGTCGCGCCACGAGTTGGCATGCGAGCGTACCGAGCGGTCAGAACGATCGGAACGCTCCGACCGGTCATCGCGACGACGCTCCGACCGGTCATCGCGACGACGCTCAGACCGGTCCCCGCGGTCCCGGTCCTTCTCGCGGTCACGGTCTCTGTCCCGGTCGCGATCCCGGTTTCTGTCTCGGTCCCTGTCCCGGTCCCTGTCACGGTGTCGGTCGCCGCCGCGGCTGTCGGCGTGCAGCCCGCCCCGGTCGCGGTCCCTCCGCGCATCCTGCCGATCTCGGTACGCTCCGCTCACGCCGCCCGAGTAGGTGGGCGTCTCGTTGGCTGGCGCGCGGTAGTGGCGGCCCCGCGCGTCCTCGCGGTCCCGGTGCTCGCGCCGGGGCTCCTCGGAGCTGTCACCGGAAGCGCGCAGTTTCCGTTCCAGCTGCTGGTCCTCCTCGATCTTCCGCTTCAGCGCGGCGAGCTTCTCCAGCCCGAGCCCGCCTCGGGGTTTGGCTGGCTTGGAGTCGCCATCGGCAGGCTTCTTCCTGATGACGAGGCCGCCCTTATCCGTGCCAGAAGTACCCTCCAGACGATGGATCGAGTCCATCACGAGGCCGCCCTTATCCGTGCCAGAAGTACCCTCCAGACGATGGATCGAGTCCATCGCGTCAGTTGCGCTCAGACCACCTGTGGAAACAGGCTGGTTTATAGATTAAGATGTTGTTGATTTAAATGATTGAATACATGCACTGAGTCAAACTTAATGTCTTTCTTCTATATTTTTTCCAGTCATTATTTCTAATGTTTGACAAAAGGTAGTGTTTAATACTGGAGAGTAGAGCAGGTGTTGAAGATCTACTGCACAACCACATGAGTATAGAGTGAACATAGTGAAATGAATGAACAATTAACACTCTTCTCACTGATCACATGGCTCAAATGGATTGTGAACATCCACATATTGATCAAACAAACCCATCTAAAATTGTCTCATCAGCACTTCATCCCATCCTGATTGATACACAATCAAACAAATCCTCTGAAAAGCAGTGTCAGTGTAATTCATGATATACAAACAAGCACATTGCACAGCTACCAGAGTTCATATAGTCCAGTCATGTTCATAATAATACTGGTCTAGAAGGAGAGAGAACAGATATTGGCAGCAGATGATGAAACTAAGACAGACACTGATAGAGTTGATCAGAGCATGTATGTCTTACACTGTCCCTGTCAGTTATAGTAACCCCTCCCCAAACAAATCAAACACTGTTACACAAGGGAGGTATTCAAGCCTTCCAAGACATAATGTAATGTAACCAAAAGGATGAATGAAAGGAACCAAAAGGAAGAGTTTGGAAGGAACCTGTGCTTTGGGGCATGATAGCTGCTAGCAGCCCATTGTTAATGACCACAATACCTGTTTGAAGGACAGCTCTAATGGTAGGAAAGGGGTATCTGAACATGTACTTGCAGTATGTTTGCAGTTTTATAAACACAAGATTATTTAGCCAATTCTGAGTTGATTCAGCTCAGAGTTTGTGATAATGAAACAGCTACCTCAGTCAAAATCATGCATCAGAGACAAAACACTTGCTTTTTGCCAGTTTTTTTTCTTCCCATCTATGGTTAGCTAGAAACCAACAATTTTCAGAGGAAATAATTTATGAGATTGTTAGTACTTTCAAATCAAATGGAATCAGTCTATTTATGTGGGATCCTATCAGGTCAAATATGAAAAAAACCTTGGGATTACAGATCCACTTTCAATGTTAAGTATTGGATCCTGTGTGATTTGAGAACTGCTGCAATATGTTATTGAAGGATCCACTGGGATCCAGGATCTACTGTTCTATTTTGTTGTCAGATCCATTAGGAGCCATCAGCCAAGATCAATCATTGCATTTTGCGGAGAGATTACCTTACCTTACGGTAATCGGGATTTTTAGGCCTCAAGGCCTGTAGTATACGCTCTCATCGACCTCATGATTCCTGGCATGTCTCAGTCAGTGGCAGGTATGCTGAACCCGACGTGAGCCCAATGGGCGTCCAATCTAGCCTTGAAGGCATTCAGCGAAGAAAGAGGGAGCGCAGACCACTTCGGATGGGAGGCCGTTCCAATCATTCACAACACGTGTGGCGAAGGCGAATCGTCTGACCCTTGTGGTCGCAGAGGACTTGCGGAGTTTGAAGGGATGGCCTCTCGTTGGACCGTCTGCCAGTGTGAAGTAAACGCTTGGATTCACATCAACCCCACCGTGGAACAACTGATACGTGATGATCATGTCGCCTCTCCACCGCCTATAGTAGAGAGATGGAAGCTTTAAGTATCGGAGCCTCTCTTCATATGGTTTGTGGCGAATGGACTCCACCATGCGAGTGGCTCTCCGCTGAACCCTTTCTACTAGCCGCTGATCTGACCTGTTGAAAGGCCCCCATACTAAGGTGCCGTATTCAAGATGTGAACGAACGAGCGTCTTGCACAGCATGGGAAGTGTGACTTCATCAATCAGTGCAAATGAACGCCGAATGACTGCCAGCACCCGGGTCGCCTTAGCGACCGCCGACGAAGCATGCTCCCTGAACTTCAAGTCTGCATCGATGTGAACACCCAGGTCTTTCTCTAGGAGAGTGCTGTCCAGCTGAGCACCGTCCATAGTGTACGCGAAACTGATATTTGCATGTCCAATGTGCAATACCTTACATTTGCTCTGGTTGAAGGGCATCAGCCAGGTGTTAGACCACCTAGTGAGAGCATTCAAGTCTGACTGGAAATGTGCCGCACCACCAGTGGAGGAAACATTCGAATACAGCTTCGTGTCATCGGCAACAGTTTCACATCACAGTGGACAACATCAGGCAAGTCATTCACATAGACAAGAACAGTAACGGGCCCAGCACAGATCCCTGTGGAACTCCGTTAGCAACGTCTGTCCGATCTGAGTGACAACCTTCGAGGACTACCTGCTGCTTTTTCTCAGTCAGAAAATATCATATCCAAGCAAGAAGTTTGCCTGTGACGCCGTAGCTATGAAGTTTTTGTAAGAGTCTCAAATGCGGCACTGAATCGAAGGCCTTCTGAAAGTCAAGGTACACAATATCAACAGGGTTGACACTCTCCAGTTCCCTGCTCCAAGCATCAAGGACCTCCAGCAGTTGCGTGTTACACGAGCGTCTCGGGCGGAACCCATGCTGATCATTGGGCAAGATATTCTTCTGTCAGATGGAATAACACCTAGTCACAAATCAGGGACTCCCTCCAACCTCCAGCAGTTGCGTGTTACACGAGCGTCCCGGGCGGAACCCATGCTGATCATTGGACAAGATATTCTGCTGTCAGATGGAATAACACCTAGTCACAAATCAGGGACTCCCTCCAACCTCCAGCAGTTGCGTGTTACACGAGCATCTCGGGCGGAACCCATGCTGATCATTGGGCAAGATATTCTGCTCTCAGATGGAATAACACCTAGTCACACATCAGGGACTCCAGAATCTTGCATGGTATGGCAGTCAGGCTAATAGGGTGGTAGTTACAGGAGTTCTGCTCATCACCCTTTTTTAAATAGTGGTACTACCCGCGCTAGTGACCAGTCTTGCAGAATGCATCCTGTGTCTAAGGACCTATGGAAGAGATGAGCAAGGGGCACTGCAAGGGAGCTGTGCATTTTCCTCAGGACGCATGGGTGCAAATCATCTGGTCCTGGAGCGCTATCTGTATTTAAAGAAAGGAGCTTCTGCTCAACTGCATCTACTGATATGGCTATATCGGATAACTCAGTGGCCACAGCTTGATGTCCGCCCCTGTAGCTCAGTTGGGAGCGCTGGACTTCTGACCTCACCCGGTGGTGGCAGCCCGGGTTCGAGTCGCTTCGGCGCTCGCTATTTGCCCCTGACTGGGATGGCCTGTGGCCGGTGGCAGCGGTCGCACTCAAGGTCAGGGGACGTCAGAGGGCGGGGCGGACCGTGTCCAGGTATGTCGGGCACGTACAACTTTCGCTTCTAAATTCTGCCGGACCCAAGGAATTGCTTGATCGGGTGGTGGGGTCAGGGCCTGCGCAACAAGCTATGCTTAGCGCGGGGCCTGACCTCGGAAATCCATCCATTCAAAAACATTCGGACTAAAAAAAATATTAAAAAAAATGAGGGAGGGTAGGGATGTTGTTATGGTCCTCTTGAGTAAACACGCTTGCAAAGAATGTGCTGAGGATACCTTGGAGATTCTCTTGGATCATGGATCTGGATCTGAACTTGGGATCCTTGCACAATGCACATTTAGTGAGCATGCATATCAATGGGGCTGTTCCAGCGCCCTCAACCGGATTAGGTTGAGGCTTCATTTTCTCCACAGGTCGTTCCTGCGCCTCAACTAAAATCGGTTGACACTCCACCAAACTCAACTGGTTGAGCAAAATCTCCACCGCTCAGCAAGCGTTTGAGGCTGGTGGAGGAAAGTTAATGTTTTGTAACAACAGTCCTGGCGCACTGGCACACATTAGTGGTGTGCTGTCCGTGCTGTTTACATTGTAAATATCCACTGTCCGTTCCCGTGCTCCGCTCCACAGCGTCTTAACATGTGCAGTGGAGGAGGGGCACTTTTGTGCCCCCATGTTTTTTTGTTGTGAATAGCTAAAAAACGAAGCGGAGCAGGTGGTGTTTTTTTTAGCGACATTAAAGCCAACTCAATAGCGGATCGCTTGACGCAAAAAAAGAAGAAAATCGGTCAGTAAATTTTTAGTTATATGGATTTGACATCCAAGATAGAGGCCAGAATCGAGGTCGGCGAAGAGATATATTGGGAACCAACAGTGAGAACAGGATGATTCAAACGCCATTCGGAATGGGTGAATCTGAAAGGGAGTTGTCGGTTCCCCATTAGCCATACTATTTTCTAATCACTCGCAGATAGTAAAATTCCACTTGATTGGAAAAGAGCAAATGTTGTTCCTATTCATAAAAAGGGAGATAGAAGTAAAGAGGAAAACTATAGATCGGTTAGTCTGACCTCATTAGTCTGCAAGGTGCTTGAATCAATCATCAAAGATAAGATTGTTGAATTCTTGGAGCAAAATGAACTCATCAAGGATACACAGCATGGCTTTAGGAAGGGCCGTTCTTGTTTAACTAATCTTCTGGAGTTTTTGGATGTTGCAACAGATAGCTTTGATCAGGGTAAACAGCTAGATGTAGCTTTCTTGATTTCAGTAAAGCATTTGACAAAGTCCCTCCATACAAGACTGGGGTTGCACTTAAAATTCATGGGATCAGGGGCAAGGTTCTGGATTGGATAGAAACGTGCTTTCAGGACGCCAGCAAAGGGTTATATTGAATGGGTGCCAATCACAATGGAAGGAGGTTCTCAGTGGGGTTCCACAGGGCTCAGTCCTGGGCCCATTGCTTTTTATAATATTTGTGAATGCAATTGAGAACAGTATAGACAGCAAAGTCTTGAAATTTGCAGACGATCTAAAAGTTGTCAGGATTATTAGAGGAAAACATGATCAGGATGTTTTTCAATCAGATCTGGACAAGCTAGTTGAGTGGTCTGAAGCATGGCAGATGAAATTCAATTTGAGTAAATGTAAGATTATGCACGCTGGACGGGTTAGCAGTAAACATAGGTATGAAATGGGTGGGGCAGAAAATGGAGGCAGATTGAAAGGAAAGAGATTAGGTGTCGTGGTAAACAATAGACTATCAGCGTCAGACCAGGTTGTAGAAGCTAGGAAAAAGGCACTTAGAATGCTAGGGGCCATTAACAGAAATGTTTCCTACAAGAGTGAAAAGGTAATAACAAAACTGTATTGTGCATACGTTAGACCACATTTGGAGTATTGTGTACAAGCCTGGTCTCCAACATATGAGAAAGATTGCTGGTTGTTAGAAAGAGTTAAAAAAAGGGCAACAAAAATGGTTAATTGTCTTGGTAGTTTACCTTATGAAGATAGATTTAAGAAATTGGGTATGTTTTCACTTAGATATAGAAGGCTAAGAGGAGATCTAATTGAAGTCTTCAAATTTGTAAGTCAGCATTCTGGATATTTAAAGGGTATGTTTGAGTTCAATAGGGAAAATCGAGGTAGAGGTCATCAGCATAAACTCATTATGAAACAAAGTAGGACTAGGCTACGACAGTCATTTTTCAGTAGAAGGGTTGTAGGACATTGGAATATGCTACCAGGGGATGTCGCTGATGCAGTGACACTTGCTTCCTTCAAAATTAGATTAGATAAATACTTTACAGAGAAGGGATTAGTTCATAAATACTCGTGGGATTAGCCTTCTTTTATGCAGGTAGAGTAAGGTGATTTGAAGGGGCAAGACTGGTGGAGGGGGGGGGGGGGGTACAACCTCGGATGGGCCCAAGAGGCTCTTTGTTGCACTTTTCTTTTATGTCTTTATGTCTTTATGTCTTTATGCCATTCGGTAGCCACTGCCAATGTCAATGTTTGTCATCCCTGGACACAACTTTGGACACATTGCTGGTGACCTGTGATGTCACAGAGGTGAAAATCCCAAAATTGTGACATTTGAGCTTCATGACCTCATTTGACCTTGAAGATATTGACCTAAGGTCACAGCAAATTGCAGCAAATGTTGATCATCATAGCACCTACTTAACTTGTAAGTTTGATCGTTCTAGCTCTCATACTTTTCAGAGATCTTAGGGGGGGGCACTAAAGTGCCCCCGCCCCCTCCACTGCATGTTAAGTGGCATACCCTATCTCCACTGCACATGTTAACCGCGGGATGAAAACCTCTTCTGGTTAACAGTACTGGAACAGCCCCAATGTTACTAGGGACATCAATATTCTATATAAGATCAGTTAACAGACACATTCAAACCAATAAAACACAAAAGTATTTATGTAACTTCAACCAAGAATAATAATAAAGACATAAAAGAAAAGTGCAACAAAGAGCTTCTCAGACCCATCCGAGGTTGCACCCCCTCCCTCCACCAGTCTCGCCCTCTTCATATCACCTTACTCTACCTGCCTAAAGAAGCCTAATCCCACAAGCATGGTTGGCAAAAGTTGCTGTTTGCTGTATACATTTTGTACTCTTTTGTATTCTGATTGAGGGCTTGAGGTCTCCAGAGCTTGATCCAGTTGACTGAACAAATACAATATGATTATTAATCATATTTGATATGATTATGTTTATTTTCCCCTTTTCAGAGAGTACACAAATTTTAAAAAAGTACAAAAGAGTACAAATGTATACCAGCAAACAGCAACTTTTCCAACCATGCCCACAAGTATTTATGAACTAATCCCTTCTCTGTAAAGTATTTATCTAATTTAATTTTGAAGGGAGCAAGTGTCACTGCAACAGCAACATCTCCTGCCCGACTGGAAAAAATACACTCACTAACGCTGGACGCCTCAGTGGAGCCGTTGCGCCGAAATTTCGGCGCATGGCCGTTGCGCCGAAATTATTGAGTGATACACCGCATGCACAACACCTGTTAACACATAGAAATGTGAAGTCAGCATGTGAAGCAGGGTAATAGAATAACACAGTGTGGAGGGCCTCACCGTGCCGCATCAGCCTCAGCATCATGGTGTCACCGTCTTTCAGTGCAAAGCATCAGGGGCGGATCCAGGGGGGGGGGGGGAGGGGGGCAAGGGGCCATGCTCCCCAAAGGTCCTGAAACTACTTGGTTGTTGTAACGGTGAATTGAATGAATAACATTTTTAGCTTTTTATCCTCTACAAGGCCCATATTTCTGGGTTTATCAGGCAAACCCGTAAAATTTTGTGGCGCTAAATAACAAGTACCTACCTACTATATCATGGAAGCCACATTAAAAATGCTGCAAACGCACAAACATAAAAAGGGGGGTACATTTTTTCCCGTCATATTGGCCGACCCCCACACAAAACAAAAATTGGCCACGTCCCTGCCCCCCCCCCCCCCCCCACTCAACAACTTTTTGGAATACGCCACCGGATTTACCCCCTAAAAAAACACTGCTAGATCCGCCCGTCTTTCATGGCAAGGTCCAATCCAGTGAGCGCCGTCCCAGAGCACAGAGTACCACTCTGGCTGCTCCACCCCCTCGCCCAGAACGGCAGTTGTGAACCCTTTGCTTTGGTACTGACCGTCGCCGCTGACCCCCACCCATACCGTTTGTCCACGGCTGGCAGGTGTTCAGCGATGGTGGAGGCCACCTGTTTCGCCAGCTCCCCCGACTTTCTGACTTAGGAATTTTTGAAAATTACTTCTATAAATGGGAACACACTTCAAAAATGGAAGTTTACGAAAATATAAAATTTAAACATAGTGTCCTGAATTGTGAAGTCAGTGGTGAGGCTCCTGGGCAGGAGCAGCCCAGTTGTGGACCAGTGGACCCAGTCATGCGGCCTTGAAGGATGGAACCGGAATCTTGGGGTCTGTGCGCCAAACTTTGCTAGATGAAATTACACTGGACGTGCACCAAAATTTTAAGCACAATCGCCAAATTACACTGGACATGTTGATGAAAGCGTGTATTTTTCCAGTTGGGTCTCCTGGGTAGCTTATTCCAATGTCCTACAACTCTTCTACTGAAAAAATGACTTGTAGCCTAGTCCTATATATACATATATATATATATATATATATATATATATATATATATATATATATATATATATATATATATATATATATGTAGCTTTAGTTTATGGCTATGTAGTAAGTAATAGCTTTATTAAATGCATACATTGCCTAACCAGTACACAATTGAATTCAGATGCTTGTTTGTTTCTCTCTGGCGTGCAATAACGGATCGTAGATAGAATGAGAAAGCGGTTAAATACCTGGATGTTGTGAGGTCCGTAGTTCAAAACAAGTTTGTTTGTGTC